>JAPKLY010003087.1:0-14570 GCA_026898435.1 Prunella vulgaris | reverse complement strand
TGTTTTTATCTGTGCACATCACCCAAAAACAAATTTTCATTATAAACATTTCCGCACTATACACAGCGCACTATTTTCAAAATTCAGACTACCTCAAGTAGTCTGCTGATTTTCTGAATAAATCAGTAAAATTGAAAAAGGTTTTTGAATCCTTACAAGTCTATTCAACCCCCCCCCCCCTTCTAGACTTGTTCAAGTGTATTCTTCCCTAAAACCTGCCTTTGGGACCAACATCATCCCATCCCTTGGGAGCACTGACAAGTTTGATCTTGAATTCAGGATTCTTCAGACTCATCCTTGTTACCCTTTTGGTAATTCCCTCAGTATCAGGACTTGGAACCTGTTTCCTATGCACTGATGCAGTCTCATCAAACAAAACATGAGGTGTTTCCTCCACACAAAGGGTCCGACAGTTATATACCCTGAAAGCTTTACTGACTGAGGAGTATCCTAAGAAAACTCCCTCATCAGATTTGCTATCAAAGGCTTTCAGCTAGTCTTTCCCATTGTTCAGGATGAAACACTTACACCCAAAAATATGGAAATAAGAGATGCGAGGCTTCCTCTTGTTCCAAGTTTCATAGGGTGTCTGAGCGTGTTGTTTGTTCAGCATAGATCGGTTCTGAGTGTAGCAAGCAGTGTTGATTGCTTCAGCCCAGTACTTCTTGGGTAGTCCTGATTCAGCCAACATGGTCCTGGCAGCTTCCTTCAGGGTTCGATTCCTTCTTTCAGCTACCCCATTCTGCTGAGGGGTCCTGGCTGCAGAAGTCTCATGAGTTATACCATGGTTAGTACAAAAGTCAGTTATAATAGAGTTTATAAACTCGGTTCCTCGATCTGATCGAATCCTGACAATGCTCTGACCCTGTTCAGTACTCAATTGCTTGAGTAACTCTGGAAGCTTGACCTGTGTCTCCTTTTTGTTCAGCAAGAAAATAACCCATGTGTACCTGAAATAGTCATCAACAATAACAAGGGTATATTTCCTACCATTTATGCTAACAGGAGTTACTGGACCAAAGAGATCCATGTGCAGGAGCTGAAGCACTCTGTCAGTAGAGATGGCTTCCTTCACCTTGAATGAGGCTTTGGTTTGCTTGCCTTCCTGACATGCTCCGCACACGTGGTCTTTGCTAAAAACTTCATTAGGCAGACCATCTACAAGAGAAAGTCTAGATATTTTGTTAATAATCTTGAAGTTTAAGTGACTCAGACGTTTATGCCAAAGCCAACTGAGCTCAGAGGAGCTCTTAGCGACCAGACAGGTTTCAGGAGGGCTGCTCTTGAAGTCAGCAAAGTATACATTGCCCCTCCTGACACCTGTAATCAGAACCTGTAGTGTAGATTTGTCCTTCACAAGACACATGTTAGATGTAAATTCTACACTATATCCTCGATCACAGAACTGACTAACCGAGAGCAAGTTATGTCTCAGTCCTTCAACATATGATACATTCATTACACGGACAGAGTTAATAACAAGGGTTCCGAATCCTCTGGTGAAACCCTTAGAGTTATCACCAAAGGTTACCTGCGGGCCTTCTTGAGCTACATAATCCTGAAGGAGATCACGAAATCTGGTCATGTGCCTGGAACATCCTGAGTCCAAGTACCAGTCCTTCATCAGATCCTCCTTCCTCTTCTTATAGCCCGCAGTGACCTGAAAAGGATCAGGCCTCAGGTACCCATCTAGTATTGGGTCCTACTGAGTCAGCCATACCCTTCGGGATCCAGATTTGTCTGACAATTCTGATGGCATCAGAAGTGTAGACCTGTCTCCCAGAAATATCAACATACACAGTTCTCTTCTTCCTTTGTGCCTGGGAAGTTGAGGGTGTATGGGTGTCAGCCTGAGATACAGGAGCCCTATATTGATTTCTGGGGGTGGGCCTCCTGTTCCTCCTTGGCCTGGGTGCATTGGGCTGAAGTCTGTCCTGAGCAGGAGCAGCTCGGGCCTGACCTCTTGGCACATGAGGTCTGGCCTGAGTGTTACCGGAGTCAGGTCTCCGTTGCCCTTCAGAAGCCACCTGGTTTGTCCTTCTTCTTAGAGAATTGGGACGCTCCTGATGGGCTCTGTGCCCTGTCTGAGGAGTCTGAACCTCAGTAGTCCTAGGTCTTGCCTGAGGTCTACTTTGTCCTGAGTTCCTTCTGTTCTGAACATATCTAGGCTGGGCCTGAGAAGTGCTAGGAACAAAATTCTTCCCAGTTTGAGGATTCCTAGGCTGGGCCTTGGAGTTCCCTTGGTCTGTCTTCCTAGACTCAGGATTAGAAACTTTGACCTTTTCCTTAGGTTTTTGTCTTGGTTTCTCAGTCCTTTGCCTGACAGGTTCAGCAGGCATTTTCTCCTTCCCTTTGCCTTTATTCTGATGAGCAACACTTGAGCTCTTGTCATCAGTTAGGGCAGGGACAAACTTTTTCTGTGAGTTGCTCCCTGAAGCACCTCTCTTCTTCTTGCCCTTTGGGTCTTTTGTGGCATCATAGCCTAACCCAGCTTTAGCACCATCAGTCAGCTGAGAGAAATTTGTCAACTCATCAACCACTTGGGTAGACGTGTATAACTTCTTCAGCTTGACCTCAAGATGCCCATTGGTTTCTTTCAGGGCCTCAATTTCAGTGGTGTATTGAAGCACCAATTCTGAATGAGCTTTCTCTTTTGAGATCAGCTCAAGATCCCAAGCAGTTTGCTCAGCACAAAGGCGAGCTTGCCACTCAGTTTCGAGCATCATTCTTAGAGCAGTTCGCTCAATTATCAGTTGTTCCTGAGCAAGGAACAAATCAGTATCACGAGTCTCAATCAGCGAGCTGATTACACCCTTCAGTCTTTCTACCTCCAGTGGAGCTTCATCATGCTTATTCCTAGCATGAAGTAGCTCCTCCTGAAGATGTACTAATCTAAGGGCTTCCTCAGTATCTCTTACTCTGAGAGACTCAGTTAACCGATCATTCTTCTCACTCAGTTGTGCGTTCACATCCACTGTGTGTGTATGAGTCTCCTGCAGCCTTGAGAAGTCAACCATCAATTGCTCTAGGGCGAGCTGAAGGTCGAGTTCTCCTGCTGAATCTGAGCTAAACTCAGGTGCGTGATCAGGAGAAGAGGCAGAAGAACATACCTCATCATCTGCCATCAGGCAGAGGTCATCATACTCCTCATCTGAAAAGAGTTCAGGGGACCGGCGTCCAGGGCCATCTGAATCTGAGGAATCCTCAGCAAGCAACGCTCTCCGGTCTGAAGCCCTGAGCTCTCTTTTGGCTCTCCGATCTTCTCGCTCACGAGCACTGAGCTCCGGACAATCATACTGATAGTGTCCGGTCTTTTTGCAGTGGTAGCACTGATCTACATCAGAAGAAAGCTTCTTGTCAGTGTACCTTTTATCAGATGATTCCCTCCTGCTCCCTGATGATCTTTCAGGTTTGGAGCTGGATCTTCTGGGCTCATCCTCTCTCCTCTTTTCATCTCTGCGTCACTCAGGCTCATTGCGATCCCTCCTGGAATCTGAACCTCTCCTTTCTTCTCTCCGGGGGCTTGATCTCCTGGGGCTGGAGTACCTGCGATCACGGGTGTCAGTATAAAATTTCTTATACCTGCCGAATCGAGAGTTCAGTTTCTCGAATCATCGTGCCATCAGGCTGTACTCCAAGGCTAGCTTATCTTTGTTCATGTCTTTCAGAGACTTGGAGCCAGATCCAGCCTCAGGCTCAGGAGTAGCTTTAAGAGCCACGCTCTTTTCCTTTTCAGATGTCTTCTCCTCACTAACTTCCTCACTGACAACACCCATCTTCTTCCTCTTATCGAGGTCAAATTCCAGAACCTTTAACTATGAGAATAGGTGAGAGTGAGTGATGTTTGTAAGGTCCTGAGTGATTTTCAACAAAATTACTCACGTGTCCCATCTTTCATGGAGATAGTTTAGGATTTTAGAAGACACCTCCCTCTTGGGAAACTCCTTCCCAAGGGTTGCTAGCTCCTTCATCATCTTAATGAACCTAGCTTCCATCTGATCGATGGACTCTCCCTCTAGCATCTTGAACGCCTCAAACTTCCTGATAGCAAGATCTCTCTTGTTCTCCTTGATCTTTTCTGATCCTTCACTCATCTCCCTCAGGGTATCCCAGATCTCCTTAGCTGTCCTCAGATGCATAAGCCTGACCGAATTCTCATAAGAAACGGTGTGGAGTATAATGTTCTTGGCAACATTATCCAGTCCGATTTGCTTAATCTGATCAGAATTAAGCGCGGACCTCTCCACTTCTTCATCTCCGGCGGCTGGAACAGGTACATTGCCAGCAACAGGCCAGGTTGTCTGAAGATTTCTCATAAATCTGATTGGGCCATGCTCAATCACCTGTGGCATCTGATCATGAATAGAGTAGAGATGTGCAAGTACCCTGAATTTCCAATAGTCATAATTGTCAATAGAGAATTCAGGAAGATTGCCCTCGAGGCATTTAGAACCGGATGCCATGATATGCAGTTTTTTAGAAACAAGATCAGTTCAGTAGACCACCAAAAGTTTCTCCTCAGAAACTGTTGGTAAACAAAGTCAGTGATCTTTTGAACCACTGCTCTGATACCACTTGTTGGTCCCGATACGAGTATAATCAGTGTATGGGGGGGAATACACTGATGTCAGATTTTTCTGAAAGACTAAGAAAAATACTCAAACACACTTAGTCAGGATTTCCTGAAGTACTCAGTATGCAGAAGGTCCACAGGGGCAGCAGGGACGGTTCAGTAACGAGTCAGATAAGCTTAGTGTGAGTAATGTGCTCGGAAGCTCAGTAGAGATAACAAACCTACTGACTGCTCGGAAGCGAGTCAGTTGGACCACTATCTCAGTGAGCCAGAGTACGTGCGGAAAGTGAGCCCTTAGATTATACTCGTTTCGGGACCAACAAGAGAGTTTTGCAGTTCATGGAATATAAAAAAGCACTACTCAACTCCGTACCATCCGCAATCGAACGGCCAGGTTGAAGCAGTAAATAAAATTTTGAAAAATGTGCTGAAGATCTGCCTCGAAGACAAGAAAGGAAGTTGGGCGGATGAACTCTCGGAGGTTCTATGGTCGTACAGAACGTCATACCGAGCAAGTACCGGGGAAACACCATTTGCCTTAGCCTTCGGAACAGAAGTAGTTGTACCAGTGGAGGTTCAGAACAAGACTTGGTAGGTGGTTGGATATGAAGAAAAGGAAAACGATGAAGCCTTAGCAGTGGAGAAAGACTTGCTTGAAGAAACTAGAGCTTCATCGGAATTAAAGAATGCCACCTACAAACAAAGAACGGAGAAGTACTACAATTCCCAGGTTCGAGATCAAAGGTTCAAAGTAGGGGAGTTGGTACTAAGAAGGAAGCTAGCAACTCCACCTGGTGTATTGGGACCAAATTGGGAAGGACCATTCCGAGTTACCGCAACTTGGGCAAATGGAACGTATGACCTCGAAGATATGAAAGGGAAAGCCTCGTCATATACTTGGAGCGCAGCACATCTGAAGAAATTTTACCAGTAGAAGAAGGTGGAACAAAATATTGTAATAGATTAGTCGAAGGTTCGCATCAGAAATGTTGATGGCGACCGGTGTAAATTACGTTACTATATAAAGTTAGAATTTTTCAAAGAATATCAACTGTTCGAAGCATCGTATTACATAAGGATCAAGGTCCCAAACGTTATAATCTTAAAAGCTCAAGGCAAAGGCCGAAGTGCCCAAGGTTAGCAAAGGTGTCCTTCTTAAAGGATCACTAAGCGCCTACTGCCCAAAGTTAGAAAAATTAACAAAAAAGACGATTAAAATGTCTAAGGCAAGGTTCTTGAAACCCAATTGCCCAAGTGAATTAAAAATAGTACAACTCGCTACCTTAAACGGTTTAAGGCGAGCAATTCGCGATCCTAAGTGGTGTAAGACAAAGAATATGTACTAAACAAGCAAAGTACAAATTCGTAGTCCAAAGTGACGTAAAATGGATAATTCGCTTCCCAAAAGTGGAGTAAGACAGACAAATAAGTATTGAATATATGAAAACGAGCTAATTAAAAATATAACGTGCGTAAAATATAAAGTGAGGCAAGTTGGAATAAAAGGTTCAAATGTTCATTTCAAAAATACTTTGGCAATTTTCCAAGTATAAGTAGTGGTGCTAGTTAGAAAGGCCAACTAGCTAGCCATCTTTAAAATACAAAAATCAAGCTCCTTCTGGACGAGCTATACAAAGCCCGGTGAGCTACTATGACTTAAAAACAAAAAAAAACTAGAAATCCCTAAGACTCGGGAGCAGTGGGGACGACAGGAGTTGGTGAGTTTGGAGTAGCAATGGGAGCTTCTGCTTGGGCGACCTCGGGGGAGAGGTTGGGTATCTCGGTAATATTTTCGGTAAGACCACTAGTGTCCAGCACACTAGTGTCAAACATAATATTGCCGTAAACCTCCTGCATCTGCTTGGCGGTGGGGGGAGTTTGCTCTTCTCCCTCGGCGTGCTCTTCCTCAGCGACGTTGATTTCAGGGACCGAAACAGTTTGGATAATCTTGTAGCGCACCGGGATGAAGTCTAGAGGGACCCCGAGTTGTGTGAGGTCCCCTAAATCCAGCTCGGTTCCATCATCAAACTTGGCCTTGTCAATGCAGTCCTTGAGGTCGCCCACCACTGCTTCCAGCTCGTTATCTTTGTGAGCTCACGCCCACCAAATGGACCTAATCACCTCAGCATAACATTGGACTAATCCTTTGTCAGAGGCCTCGGCTCTCAAAGCATCTAAGGTCGCTGGGAGGCGGTATTATTTCACAGCTCGGCGACCTCTTTAATCTTGGCCGAAAGCTCTTCCCTCAGCTTTGAGCACTCCTCATCAGAGCTATTGGACAAACCTCGCTCCAGTCCAAGCTCCTTTCTAACCAAGGCGAGCTCGCCATCCTTGCTCGCGAGCTTCTCCGTGAACTCCTCATCCATGGCGCAGATTTACGCATCAGCATTTTGTTGAATGCAAGGGTAATCAATCGCTGGAAAAATTGCTCTGAAAGTCGGAAATGTAAAAGTGATGAATGAGGAAAGTTTCTTATATTTATAGGCAAAGGGGCGAGCTATAATTCTTAGATAGTCCGAGGACTTATGTGTAAAAATTTGAAAGTATCGCCATGATGGGCGCGAGAATTAAGGCCTAAAAAGGCATGCACGACGCCTCAATCTTCGCTCCACGTCAGCATGCCCACCGCCACACGATAGCTCACCGAGACGCTCGACACCAAACCAAGAGGTAGTTCGCCAATACTCGAGCTCTCATCCACAGAGACAAATCAGCTCGCCCACACATTATAAATATCATGATGTGGACGAGCTGGGGGTCAAATGTTGATAGGCGAACTACTCGAAGTTAATTACGAGATTAATTGGCCAAGGCTAAGAAGGTCGTCGACCTACTTAGGAAGTAAATCTCAATTTTTGACCAAAGTCAACCTAGAGAAGCTCGCCCGGATGCCATACAACTAAGTCAAATAGTTGACCAAACCCAAGAAAGAGAAGCTCGCGGGGTAGCTCGCCCTTTTGAAGGTAGCTCGACCTTATCCTGGAGGACCAAGTTAAAGTCCACCTCTACATTGCTCCAAAATAACAAAAGGCAGTGAAGCTCACACAGAAGCTCGCTCAGGCCCGAAGTACCTGCACTAGTCATAAAGGAAGCAAGTAGTAATATAGTAGAACGAAGCAGTGTAAAGGTAGCATAGTAGTGAGTAAGGACAAGTGTCAAGGACACTTGTCAACACCTAAAGCCAAGTAGACTCACAAGGTGTCACCTCACCACATGCATACCTATAAATAGGTCTCCACTTTGTATTTTCTCTCTCTAAGTTCCATAATACAAACACTACTTTCTCACTCTAGCTCTCATACTTTCTCTCTCTACTTCATAACTCAAGAACAACTTATTTCTTGTTATTGTTTGGTGTGATTAGTAGTATAAACAACCATAAATCCTTTAATTAACAAAATCCACCAACAACAGTTTGAATAGTAACATAGATATGTTCATTTAGTAACATATATTCATACGTTGAGTAACACATATTTTTGTAATGTTTTTCCAATGTGTTGTTCTTTTAATTATGCATATATATTAAATTTTGTAACATGTTTTTAACTATTTTTAAAAAGTAACACCAAGTCTTTTATATAGTAACATACATATATTAATAAAGTAACATATATTAATAGTAAGATGTATATGTTCATTTAGTAACACAGTTTGAATAGTAACATAGATATGTTAATTTAGTAACATATATTTATACATTGAGTAACACATATTTTGTAATATTTTTCCAATGTGTTGTTCTTTTAATTATGCATATATATTAAATTCTGTAACATATTTTTAACTATTTTTAAAAAGTAACACCAAGTCTTTTATATAGTAACATACATATATTAATAAAGTAACATATATTAATAGTAACATGTATATGTTTATTTAGTAACACAGTTTGAATAGTAACATAGATATGTTCATTTAGTAACATATATTTATACATTGAGTAACACATATTTTTGTAATGTTTTTCCAATGTGTTGTTCTTTTAATTATGCATATATATTAAATTATGTAACATATTTTTAAGTATTTTTAAAAAGTAACACCAAGTCTTTTATATAGTAACATACATATATTAATAAAGTAACATATACTAATAGTAACATGTATATGTTTATTTAGTAACACAGTTTGAATAGTAACATAGATATGTTCATTTAGTAACATAGATTTATACATTGAGTAACACATATTTTTTTAATATTTTTCCAATGTGTTGTTCTTTTAATTATGCATATATATTAAATTTTATAACATATTTTTAACTATTTTTAAAAAGTAACACCAAGTCTTTTATATAGTAACATACATATGTTCATTTAGTAACACAGTTTGAATAGTAACATAGATATGTTAATTTAGTAACATATATTTATACATTGAGTAACACATATTTTTATAATATTTTTCCAATGTGTTATGTATTCGTGTTACTTGGTGTAGAACCCGTAGAATTTGTTGTTGATAATATTTGGCAATCTGATTCGGGTGATAATTGCATGATTTGAGTGAGCTTTTATTGCATATTTTTATTGTAATTTTATGCTTTTATTACTCAATTTTAGATTATTGTGTTTAATTGTGAAAATATGAATTTTGTTATAATATGATATGAATATTGAATTAATTGGTTGATTAAATTGTTTGGATTAATATTTGAACCCAATTGAAACATATTTATTAAGGACCCGGATATTTTTACCCCAGTTTTTTAGTACTTCACCCCAATTATCAATTCACTACCTAATAGATCATTTCACCCCATGTGAGTTTTCAAAAATACCCAAAGTCATATCACTTCACCCCACACCAATGTAATAACACAAAATTGAAAAAACTTCCTCATTTGTTCAAAACACACCCACGTGACCCAATTCATCACCGGACGTCGAACGGCTGAAACCCACCCACGCCGACGCACCACCCACGCCGATTCACCGGAGGAGACCCACGCACCGGAGGAGACCCATGGATAAAGGTACATCCCATTTCATTGTATTATTTTGAAAAAATGGTATGGGTATTATGTGTTTATGTCAATTTCATTCCATTTATGCTTGTAAGTGAATGGGTTTTGTGTTTTGAGCACTTAATAGATCATATTTGTTGAAGGAATTGAATGGGTATTAGGAATTTGGTTGTTTTGTGTTCGGATCTGGTTTTCCAATTTTTGCCAAGATGTTCGAAAATGTTGGTCGAATTTTATACATGTGTTCGGATAAGTTGGTCGAACATATGTTCATTGTTCAATATTTATTTTCGAACATATGTTCATTGTTCAGGGTATATTTTTAAACATATGTTAATTGTTCATTAAATATTTTCGAACAAATCTTAATTATTCAGCTTAATTTTTCGAACAAATGATGATGTTTCAGTAATAATTTTCGAACATATTGAGGATTGTTTGTTTGGTTCATTTAAGTTTCTCACAATGTATATATTATGTATTTGTGAATTGAATAATGTTATTTAAACGTATAGGAAAGGAAAAGACTCGGCCTACTGCTTCCTATAGAAGGAGGAAGCATCAACGTAGTGAGCAAGAGTTGAATCTCGAGCAAGAGCCACGAGCTTCTTTATTATATCCCACAAGTGATGACCCCCTTCATCCGGACAATACATGGGGTGCAGAAAAGTTTTCTTCAGATGAAAATGAGGAAAAGGAAGGTGACGAGGAAAATGAGGAAGATGAGGAAATGGAAGGTGACGAGGTAGATGATAGAGGAAACGATGACATAGAGGGAGATGATTCAGAAATACCTTATCCTCCACTTCTTGACAGGGTTCAATAATCATGTGGCGAGTTATATTTATAAGGGGTGTGAGAGAGAGGTGTTAAAGTGTCATGGTCATTTGAATAAACTTCTTCTATGGGAGTTGGATCCAGAAAAAGATCTCCGGTCATGGAAGGGCATGTTTAAAAAATCAAAGTTGTTGTCACTTTGAACGTCTTCATACAAGAATCCAAACAAGAACTTGATTACTGCATTTGTTGAGAGATGGCATCCGGAGACGAACTCATTTCACTTCCCTTTTGGTGAAATGACTATCACTCTTGATGACGTCTTTTGCATAACTGGTCTTCGAGTGGATGGCATCACGGGAAGGGAAAAAATCTGTGTTTGTGAAAACGCTAGTGTAATCCATAACAATTTCACATCCCAATTCCTCTCCACAATCACGCTTAATATTGTCTTCATCATCGTTTTTCGAGCACTGTAATAAAATGTAGAACAACATCAAAATTTATAACAACATAAAAAATATAAACAAAATAAAAGCACAATGTTCGAAAATAATTGCTCAAAAACTGCCAAATGTTCGAAACTTTTAACAGAACAAAATCAATATGTTCGAAAAATTTAACTGAACAAATTCAATTTGTTCGAATCCTATTTTCGAACAAGGGCCATTTGTTCGAAAATTTTGATGGACAATTTGTCCTTTGTTCCGTAGACCAGATTCGAACATTCTACATACGAAAACGAAAATACACGTTTAAAAACACGTGCAAACCATATTTACGCACAACATACTACTCCTACAACATATATACTACTAAATAAATACCAATATACTTCAAAAAGGTGATAAAATCAAACAAAAATAATTTCAAAACCCTACCATCACGTAAATCCAAAACCCTAGGTGAAAAAAATTAAATAAACATGAACACTTACATGATGGGGTGAGCCCTTATCATCTTCAGACAAAAACATATTCGTAAATGATGTTCGCAAATTTTTTCAGGATTTTGGGAGTTTTGTTCGAAACTTTTTGTGAAAGTTAAGCAAATGAAACAATATTTGGTGTTGAACAATGAATGGTGTGAACTGATCATATAATAGGGGTATTTCTGTCTTTAAATTTATTTTTAAACACTAGAGTAAATGTGGGGTGAACTAATTAAAAACTTGGGTAAAAATATCCGGATCCATTTATTAATTCTTTTGATTATTAGGCCATGGTTATTTATTTGATTAAGAGAGACCCATTTGCCACAAGAAAATGAAGAAGACCCATTTCTTAATTAATTAAATGTTGAATTGGATCAACTAAAATGGGTATGAAGGATTCGGTTGCATTGAAAAGGAGTTGTGGCCCACACGACCATTCAAAATTGAACATCAAACTTCCAGACGTGGCCACTCCTTATCCTCACAACTCTCAACTACCATTTCATCTTCTCCATTTCCTTCAGCCGAAATGAGAGAGAGAGAGAGAAGCTCTGCCATGGAAAACTCTTTCCACCATTCACTGCGAGAGAAGCTTGCCGTCAATTCGAAGCTCAGTTCGCCGGAGATTCGAAAACCCACAGCTGCCATTGGAGCTTCTCACACCTATTACTCGCCGGAAATGGAGTTCTGCTCCCAGCCGTCCCAATCGCACAACCCACACTCGCCGGAAACACCATTGCATATCCGAGAAGTCGCCGGAATGGGAGAAGATGAAGCCCTTGCCACTGTCCTGTTTCTCGCGCTCAATCGAAGGAGAACATGTGCACTGCCGGAAGCCTTCGCCCAGTACCGTGAGTCACCATTGCCGAATCAGCAGTCGCCAATCGCCGGAATATCACCGGAGAAAGAAAGTTGTTTGTGGTCTCCCCTGTTCCGTTTCGAAGAAAGAAAGAAGAAAGTTGCTACCTATTTCAAGAGTTGTCAAATAAAAGGTAAAAACGTGTTTATTATATTGTGAAAGACCCTCGACCCGTGCTTCAATTTCAGTCACGGCTCGTGCTCAAGGTGCAAACTGTGCTTGTGTGGGTGAAGAGTTAGAGCACGACCCGCGTTGTTATTTTTCATCCGAACAGTATATGTCGAAGAATTATGGTGCAAACCGTGCTTGAAGGAAAAATCAGGAAAAGGACTTGGGCTTGAGACCCACTTTTGCAGTCCATTTTTTAGCAAGAACACATGCGGACATGGTTGAAGAGTTCGGCAGGATTTCTAAATTCCAAAGAGTTGGGAGAATTGCGGTAATTTTGATTTCTTGATTCTTGTGCCCTAAGTTTAAAGGGTATAAATACTCAATTTCAGATACACTGTAGCAGGAGAAACACAGAGTAGCACATACTTGGAGGTATTTTCACCTTATTTCTACATTTCTTATCATTTTGGAGCATGGAAAAAGGCTTTGAGCTAGGATTTGACTCTCCTTCAACCATTAGAGACTAAGCTTTCTATTTCTCTTGTTTTAGTTTTGTTATTATTTTAATTTTGTAATTGTTGAAACTATGTTGGTATTTGGCTAGAACATTTTTTGTTCTAGGGCTATGTAAATATTTGGATTGAAGTTTATGATTTAATATTTTGTTTAAGTGGTGTTTGTGGGATATTTTTATTAGTATGCTTAATATTAATTGCAAGCATATTATTATTGACCATGATAATGTGTTTATTTATGTTAGTGAGATAAGATTGGGAAATTTATTTCATTAATGGAACCTAAACATGCTACCTAATTGATTATTAGTTTGAGAAAATGATAAATTATTAGGAGGGATTATAATGGTCTTTTGTGGTATTGTGGATTGATAATATTTGTTAGGTAGAAATACATGCTTATATTATTCTTTCTTTGAATTAATTGGATTGAGAAATTGATTAATTCTGCTTTAGTGACCAACCCTATAAGGATGAACACTACCACTTGAATGAGTTATTTGCCATAGATGGATATTTAGATATTGCATAGTCCTTAGGACCCATTTTCTCTATTGATTGTTAGTTGTTATTTTTGTGAGTTAAGTTTGCATTAAACTTGATTGATCATTTTATTGGTTTCTATTTCTTATAATTATTGCTAGTGACATTTTAGTTGATAATTGGAAAAAAATTAAGTTCAAAACACCTTCATTAAATGATCTATTCTAGAAAGAACAAAACCATCTCATAACATTTTTACACAAACCCTTCCTCATGGGATCGACTCATATTTACCATTCTACGATTGATATCGTACACTTGCGGTTGTTTAATTTTATGTGTTGGGAAATATCGGAACACAATCTGGGAAATAATCGTCCATATTATGTGTGTTTCTTCGTCTTGTTTTCTTTAATTTTTACCTTGATTTGCTGTTCTTGACTTCATTTAAATGGATTTCTTGCTTTGTTGATCAGAACTTTGCATTTGATGTCGTTTTTCGCTGCTGTAATACTCTTTGGTCGTTGACATTTTTTTTTTTTGGAGTTGATTTCGTGCTGATGAAGTTAGTTTTTATGAAATGTGGATTAAGATCTACAGATTTCTTGGTTGACCCGGTCTTCGACCCGTGGATTGCCTTGGGATCCGCACTTTTTTTTTTAATTTTACCTGTTTCACAGCGTGAAACGTTTAACGTGAGTGTTCCTTATAATTTTTTGTTCTTCCCTAAATACATCACAATTTCCCATTTTAAAGAACAGTTTTTTAAAAAAAATTTGTTCAAACCATTTTGGATCCTATCCTCCATTCAATTACTTTTGGTTCTTTTCATTCATTGCTTTTTCTGATAACATCATTTATTATGTCACTTTTATCAACTTCTTTTTCTTAGATTAACATTAATCATTTGAAAAGATTAAAAACTTAAAATTTAATGTCACCTATAGAAAATAAATTTTATTAGATCTTTACATCATTCATAAACACTCACACTAACACTCGTTCATAAACAAATGTTATGAATAATTTGAGGATTCCAAAATACTCACACAAACACTGGTTCATAAACAAATGTTATGGATTATTTGAGGAGCTCAAAATAAAAGGAAACTATACAAAATTATACAACCCAAATCCACAGTAATTGAGGCATACCTTTGAGAGATGGGAGTACTCGTATGCTTTCAGCTGATCAATCTTCTCCGAAGACTGGTACTTGGGATACCTCAAAGGAAGGAAAGCAAAAAAAAAACCAAGATTAAAAATAAATGTCACAACTTTTTAAAATCAAAGAGTGAATCTTCCTCCACTTTTATAAATCACTAGTAGCCACATTAATGGTGAAATAA
>JAPKLY010003086.1:0-20554 GCA_026898435.1 Prunella vulgaris | reverse complement strand
ACATTATGAATAGAAGATAACTCCGGAGTCAAAGCAAGTCGATATGCCACATCTCCAACTCGTTCAAAGATTTCAAATGGTCCCACATATCTCAGTCTTATCTTTCCTCTTTTTCCAAATCGAATTATTCCTTTAATGGGTGAAACCTTCAGAAATACCTTTTCTCCCTTCTCGAATTGTAAGTCCTTCCTCCGCGAATCTGCATATGACTTTTGTTGATCTTGGGCAATCTTGATTTTCTCACGAATTGTATTAATTGCTTCCACAGATTTCTCCACCAGTTCTGGGCCCAATATTTTTCTAACTCCAACCTCATCCCAGTGGATTGGTGTCCTACATTGTCGTCCATAAAGTGCTTCATATGGTGCCATTTCAGTGGTAGACTGATAGCTATTGTTGTAGGCAAATTCAACAAAGGACAAATAATCTTCCCAACTTCCTCCAAAATCCACAACACATGTCCTTAATAGGTCCTCTAGAATTCAGATTGTTCTCTCCGATTGTCCATCAGTCTGTGGATGGAAGGCTTACTAAAACTTAATTTGGTGCCCATAGCTGATTGCAAGCTCTTCCAAAAATTTGAAGTGAAACGTGAATCACGATCGGAGATGATCGATACTGGAACTTGGTGCAACCGTACTACCTCATCAATGTATAATTTAGCTAGTAGGTTCATTGGGTAGTTCATCTTGATTGGTATAAATCGAGAGAATTTGGTTAACCTATCGACTATGACCTATATGGCTTATGTTGTTTAGGACCTCTAGGTAGATCCATCACAAAATCCATTGTCACATGTTCCCATTTCCTTTCTGGAATATCCAATGGTTTCAACAGTCCGGCTGGCCGCTGGTGTTCAGACTTGGTCATTTGGCAAGTAAGACATCTTTTAACAAACTGAGCAATCGAACGCTTCATGCCCCTCCACCAAAAATTGCTCTTGAGGTCCTTGTACATCTTTGTTTCACCAGGATGTGCAGTATATGGAGTATAATGGGCTTCTCTTATTATCTCATCCCGCAACTCATCTCCTTTCGGTACACAAATTCTACCTCTAAAGATGAGTGCTCCGTCTGAGGCTATAGAAAAGTCTTTCGTTGCTTCCTCCTTGACCTTATTCCTCATCAGCTGGAGAAATCGATCGCTCTTCTGAGCATCGATGATTTGTTCCCTCAATGTCGGCTGAACCATCAATGTGGCTAGTATTGAGGTTGACTGATTTGGTTCAACAATGATCAGCTTCATTCTGCTAAATTCTTCAATCAAACGATCTTGATGAGTAGGTAATGATGCTAATTGACCCTCTCATTTCCTACTAAGAGTGTCTGCTACCACATTTGCCTTGTCTGGGTGGTAGTGGATGGTACAATCGTAATCCTTTATCAATTCTAGCCACCTTCTTTAACGCATGTTCAACTCCTTTTGTGTGAAAAAGTATTTCAAGCTTTTATGGTCCGTGTAGATCTCACAATTTCCCACATACAGGTAATGTCTGCATATTTTTAATGCATGTACTACCGCGGCTAACTCTAAGTCGTGTGTTAGGTAATTCTGTTTGTGCACCTTTAATTGTCATGATGCATAAGCTACAACTTTTCCATGTTGCATTAGGACACAACCCAATCCTGACTTAGAGGCATCCGTGTAGATTATGAATCCTTGTGATCCTTCAAGCACTGTCAAAATGGGTGCAGTTGTTAGCTTTCATTTTAACTCTTGAAAACTAGCTTCACATTCGGGTGTCCACTCAAACTTTTCACTTTTCCTTGTCAAATGTGTGAGTGGTTTTGCAATATGATTAGGGTCATAATTGCATGTTTTAGCATTCATTTCTATATGCTTTTGGTGATATTATGTTCATATTTGACCTTATTATGTGATACTTTGTGTATTTAACCCTTTTTGGCTAGGAAGTTGTGATTGTAGGTGAAAACGAGCAAAATAAGGAAGAAATGAGCAAGATCAAAAAAAGTCCAAATTCTGGAGTTGAGCAAAATGGAGAAATTACTATCCTATGTTGAAGATATTGATGAGAGGGTCGGAACGAAAGAAGAATCGAGTCAATCAGAGTTCTAGAGCTCAAGATATGACAAAAACAAGGATGACACGCATCGACCGAGACTAAGGCCTCGGGCGACACGGATTCCTTCTTCGAAAGACGAGCTTCGTGCGACCCAACTACCTGGAAAGACAGCCATTTGTCGAGCTGGCTGTCGACCAAGCTTGATCGATAATTGCACTGCTCTTGGACGATAAAAGGCACCCGTGTCGACCAAGCTGTCGCCAGAGTGGTCGACAGTTGCTCAGCTCTTGGGCGACAACAGCTCAGTTCACTCAGATTTTTAGGGCTATTTTCGTATTTTCACTTTTTTTAATAAAGGGCGTCTTAGTCAATGATCCCAGGGCACTATATATACTTCCATCTCAGATTTTCTAAGGGACTTTTATCATTTTCTTAGATTCATATTCTCTCACTAGATTAGGAGAAGTTAGAGGTAGTTTCCAAGTGGTGTTCTTAGATTTCCATTTACGATTTCGACGATTACTTGTGATCTACCGTTTGGATCGAGGATCAGTTTTCTCCTGCATTCTTAGCATAGCTCAAGCTACATTTCTACCGATTGATTTTCGATTTCTATTATCGGAT
Organism: Prunella vulgaris; assembly: GCA_026898435.1. NCBI lineage: Eukaryota > Viridiplantae > Streptophyta > Magnoliopsida > Lamiales > Lamiaceae > Prunella > Prunella vulgaris. Next base: position 17,907 of record JAPKLY010003086.1, on the reverse strand, counting down.
CATTTTCTAGCTTCTAGAGGTAATCTTGTATCTTTTCAATTCCAATTGTAATAGGTAAATTCTAGAATACTTTGTATAATTCTTGCATAATGATGATAGCTATTGTTTCAATTTCTTTTATGTTTACCATATTAGCCATGGGCTAATACCTTTGTGTGTTGGTGTATGACTCCTATGGAGTAGTATGGTGATTATGTTGATCTTTTGATTGCTATGAATTGTTGTATGATCAATTCTCTATATTGATGGTTTGTATGAATGCTTTGCATGTGTAGTTGATCATAAGGGCCATTAGGAGATAGTCTCAATGAGAATTGGCCTATTTTCCTAAATCTTCTTGTACTAGGCCAAATGCATGCCAAGTGTTTGATTAAATTCCTAAGATAGGAAGAACAATTAGAGGCTTTAATGTGTTATTAGGGAGACCTCTTGCATGTTAGAGTAGCTTACCAATTGATTGTACACAATTCCATTGCATGAGAAAGTGATACCTCACCATATGAAACATAGGATAGTACACTAGCACATATCTCTCACACTCGCTCACTTTGCAACCCAAGGTGATAGGTATTTTACAAGTTTGACGCACTAGTAGACATAGATACCAAATCCCCTTTATTTGCTTTGTGTTTTTTAATCAAGAACAATAGTCTTACCTTACGAATCCCCGTATCCTTTGGGTTCGATATAAAATAAACTTGGTTAAGCTTGCCATTGCAATAACGATCGTGTACACTTGCACATAGACACCTTTTGGCTAAACACAATACGAGAAAAGTTTTGTATGAATCTTCGATAATAGCCTGCCAATCTAAGAAAACTGCGAACTTCGTTCGCATTGGATGGTACTTTCCAATTCAAAACTGTCTCAACTTTGGTGGGATCAACTTCAATCCCTTGATTCGTGATCACATGCCCCAAGAAGGCTATTTTGTTGAGCCAGAACTCACATTTGCTGAATTTAGCGTACAACTTCTCCCGTCGCAAAACTTCTAATACAGCCTTAAGGTATCCCTCATGCTGCTTATTATCCTTTGAATAAACCAGAATATCATCAATGAACACGGTGACAAATTTATCTAGGTACTCATGAAACACTCGGTTCATCAAATCCATGAATACTGTAGGTGCATTTGTAACTCCGAATGGCATTACAGTGAACTCATAATGACCATATCGAGTTCTAAATGCAGTCTTAGGAATATCACTTTCTCTGACTTTGAGTTGGTGATACCCAGACCTGAGATCAATCTTGGAAAACACTCCCGTATTTTTCAATTGATCAAAGAGATCTTCAATCCTTGGAGAAGGGTATTTTTTTTATCGTCAACCGATTAAGCTCTCGGTCATCGATGCACATTCTCATCGTTCAATCCTTTTTCTTCACAAATAGCACTGGTGCTCCCCATGGTGAAACACTAGGTCGAATGAACTTCTTGTCCAACAATTCTTCTAACTGAACCTTTAATTCCTGTAGTTCTTTTGGTGACATTCGATATGGAGCCTTCGATACGGGTGCAGCTCCAGGAATAAGGTTGATAGTGAATTCAATGGATCGATTTGGTGGGATTCCAGAGAGATCTTCTGGAAAAACATCAGGATAGTCCTTCACTATTGATATATCTGAGGGTGTCAACTTTTCTTTCTCTACCTTTACAATATTCACCAAGTATTTCTGACACCCTTCTTTCTTCAATAGCTTGACTGCCTTCATAGCAGATATGACAGGTTCATACCCTTGTTTATTTGCTCCGCAAAAGGTAAGATGTTGCCCATTCATTATTTCAAGGCTTACCTTCCGTTCCAAACATCGAATCACAGCTTTGTGTTTGCTCAACCAATCCATTCCTAAGATGATATCAAAGCCCTTCATTTCGATCACGTGCAGATCGGCAGGTAGGTCATTGCCACTTATATGTAACTTAGTGTTCTTGACTAAGCTTCTAATTCTAATGTTTTCTCGAGAAGGCAATCTAACTTCTAGATTTACATTCGTAATGCAATCTAGCTTAAGTTTCGTCTTAAAGATGTCAGATATGAAAGAATGTGATGCTCCAGTATCAAACAAAATATATGCTGGCATATTTGAGACAAGTATCGTAGCTGCCATAGTTTCATTTGCTCCATCACCTTCCTCCGCTGCTCCTCTTTCGGGTATCCCTCTTCCTCAGCATACTCAACATTGGGAATTGCATTCAACTTTGCTTTACCTTTTTTATTCACTCCTCTAGGATTCGACACCCTTGACGGTCGTGGCCCGATATTTCTATCATTTCTTATCTGAGGACCTATCACTTCTGGACACGCATTGGCCAAGTGACCTGGTTTTCGACATCGGTAACACGTATGTGTCCCTAAGAGGCACTCTCCCTGGTGATTCTTATTGCAAGTTGGGCAAGGTGGGGTCATTCTTGGAGGTATATGATTAGGGTCATAATTGCATGATTTAGCACTCATTTCTATATGCTTTTGGTGATATTATGTTCATATTTGACCCTATTATGCGATACTTTGTGTATTTAACCCTTTTTGGCTAGGAAATTGTAATTGTAGGTGAAAATGAGCAAAATAAGGAAGAAACGAGCAAGATCGAGAAATGTCAAAATTCTGGAGTTGAGCAATATGGAGAAATTACCATCCTATATTGAAGATCTTCAAGAGAGGGTCGCAACGAAAGAAGAATCGAGTCAATCGAAGTTCTAGAGCTCAAGATATGACAAAAACAAGAAAGTCACGCATCGACCGAGACTAAGGCCTCGGGCGACACGGGTTCCTTCTTCGGAAGACAGGCATTTGTCGACCAACTTCTCTGGATCGACAGGCATTTGTCGAGCTAGCTGTTGATCAAGCTTGGTCGACAGTTGCTCAGCTCTTGGACGACAAGAGGGCTCTCTGTCGACCAAGTTGTCGCCCGAGAGGACGACAACTGCACTACTCTTGGGCGACAACAGTGCAAATTTCTCGGATTTTCAGGGATATTTTTGTATTTTTGCGTGTTTTAATGAAGGGCATCTTAGTCAATGATCCAAGGGCACTATATATACTTCCATCTCAGATTTTCTAAGGAACTTTTGATCATTTTCTTAGATTCATATTCTCTCACTAGATTAGGAGAAGTTAGAGGTAGTTTCTAAGTGAGTGTTCTTAGATTTTCAATTCTGATTTCTTAGATAACTTTTGATCTACCGTTTGGATCGACGATCCGTCTTCTCCAGCATTCTTAGCATAGCTAAAGCTACATTTCTACCGATTGATTTTCAATTTCTATTGTCGGATCATTTTCAACCTTATAGAGGTAATCTTGTATCTTTTCAATTCCAATTGTAATAGGTAAATTCTTGTTACTCTTTATAATTCCTGCATACTGATGAATGTAGTTACTTCAATTTCTATTTTGCTTATTATATTAGCCATGGGCTAATTCCTTTGTGTGTTGGTGTATGATTCCTATGGATTAGTATGGTGTTTATGTTGATCTTATGAATGCTTGAGATGTTGTATGATCAATTCTCTATTTTGATGGTTTGTATGAATGCTTATATGCATAATTAATTGTTAGTCTCATAGAAAAGTTGGGCTATTTACCTAGAACATTCTTGTATTAGGTCATTGCATACTAAGTGTTTGTTAAAATTCCTAAGATAGTGAGAATTACCTTAGAGAATTGGAAAGACAATTAGAGGCTCTTATGTGCAATTAGGGAGACCTTTGCATAGTAGAGTGGCTTGCCTATTGATTGTACAATACCTCAATGCATGAGTAAGTGATACTTCACCACATGAAACATAGGATAGTACACTAATACACTTCTCACACAACTTGCTCACTTTGTGAATCAAGGTGATAGGCAGTTTACAAGTTTGATGCACTAGTAGACATAGATACCGAATCCCTTTATTCGCTTTGTGTTTTTGAATCAAGAACAATAGTCTTACCTTACAAATCCCTGTTCCTTTGGGTTCGATATAAAATAAACTTGTGTTGGTCCCAAATGCATGTTTTAGGGAAGAATACCTTTGAACAAGTCTAGAAGGGGGGGGGGGTTGAATAGACTTGTAAGGATTCAAAAACCTTTTTCTTATTATTTTGCTTATTTAGAAAACCAACAGACTACTTGAGGTAGTCTAAATTTTAAAGTAGTGCGCTGTGAATTGTTCGGAAACGTTTTTTAATGAAAATCAGTTTTAGGTGATGTGCACAAGTTAAGAACAAAAAGAAATAAGACAAGACACAAGGGATTTATAGTGGTTCGGACAAACTGTCCTACATCCAGTCTCCTCAATCCAACTTGGAGTTGAGGGGCTCTTCACTAACTCACTCACTCACTCACTTACACACTTCGAGAGTACTACTCTCTTTCAATTTGTCAACGCTTCAATCGCAATTGACTTCTCACAGCTTCTACAAAGCTTTTACAAAGGATAATTCTGACAGAGTTTTGGCTAGCTTAATATGCATGTAAAAACCGATACTGAAATCATCACTGTTACTCTAATTTATAGAGTCAAATATCTAGCCGTTGGGATAGACTAGGAATCTGAGATCTATAATTTAGTATTCAATCAATCAATGAGATTGATTGAATTTCCTTCTTGATTCCCATTAATCTTCGTGATCTTCAATCAATCAAGTTTGTCCCTTGATTGATTGATCTTCTATTCTGGGAATCTCTTTTATGTCGCAAGTCAACCCTTGAAATGATTCCGAAGAATCTGGGCCAAGCACAAGACCTCAGCTGATCTGTCTCCTCAGCTGGTGTACTGTCTGCTGGTACAGGGACCTCAGCTGATGTGCAAGTCTGCTGATGTGCACCTCAGCTGGTCTTCTTGACTTCGTCTGAATATGACTCTTATCCATGGTCCTTGTCTTGTCTACGACGTGCTCTCAGCTGATCTTCTGATATCAGCTGATCTGTCTCTTCTGATATCAGCTGATGTTAACTCCTCTGATAATCTGCTCTCGATACTCCAGTGTCAACTGCTTAAAACTTCTGTCCTCTGAAATCGGCTAAGTCCTCAAGGTCTCAGCTGGTCTTCTTCTCTATGATAGCTTCGGATCTTCTAGGCAGCAAGGTAGATTCCCCCTCACTCGAACCTATCTAATCCTAACTACTCATCAGCTGACTAACATGTTCAGCCGGTCCTATTACAAGCTGATTGGTTTATTATATCATCAAAACATCTAACACAGATATCCTAACATGTTCCCCTTTTTGATGATATCAAAACCAACTCAGCTGATCTCAACAGATAAGCATATTCAATCAAAATCAAGATCAAAATAGGACAGAAAGAAGATCTTTAGATAAGATCCTTAGACACAATAAAAGGTGCAGCTGACAACAAGAAGTTGTCTGGAATCATAAAGCTTCATTAAATCAAAAAAGAAAGTACAATCAGAAAGGAAGTACCTAACCCTCAGCTGACTCAGCTGGACTATTACATGAGGAGAGGTCTTCTGCTGTTGAGAGGAACTTGCATCCAGTCAAGGAATCTCTTCTCTATATCCCTCAGAGCTGGCAGAGAATTGTCAGAGAGTTGTGGAAAAAGTTGTGTAATCTGCAACCAGTACTTTCTGATTTCCACCCAGTCTATCTTCCCACTCTCATCAGTTGGAGTTGGAAGGTACTCTATCTCTGGAAACTCCGTCTGAACATCCAGCTTGAGCATTTCATCCGAAATAGCTTTGAAGAATTTTGGAAAGGTCTCCTTTAACCAGTTTCTGAACTCTGCATTCTTCTCTCTTTCTTCTCTGGTATCTTCTCCTCTGAGAACATAGAAGTGGATCATGGTCTTAGCCTTTATAGTTTTCCAAAGATCCACAAGCTCATCTGACAATTGATTGTAGAACATGTCAATTGGTCCGTCAACCAAAGGCTCATTTAGATCCTGAATGTACTTTCCACTTCTAGTCCTGCTACCCTGAGAGACTGCCTTCCCTTGCATCTTCAGCTTCCTCTGGTAGTGTCTCTCCAGCTCATCATTCATTTCCCTTTCCTGCCCCTTACTCCTCTCTTCTGGAGTCTCCTTTTCAGCTAGCTGCAACTCCTTTGCTAGCTTCTCATCCAGTTCAGCATACATAATCCTCTTTTTTTTCTCCCTTTCTTCAGCAACTACCTCTTGTCTCTGTAGAGCCTCAGCCATCTTCTGATCTCTCAGCTCCTGAGTTTTCTGAGCTGTAATCTTTCTTGTGTTGATGTAATCTTCAACATTTTCTACTCTAGCAGATAAAACACCATGATTATCTACCAGTAGAGCTCTCAGAGAGGCCATCTCAGATTGCAGGGCAGCAATAGCAGCTGAGTTCTTCTCTTCCCCCTTTTTGATATCATCAATCATCGAGGAAGAAGGTAGAGAAGTAGGAAGATTTTCCACAATGGCTTTTAGGTCCTCCTGACCGTTTTTGCATTCAGCAATTTGACCTTCCAACCTTTCAGAGACCAGTCTGAATCTCTCAGATTCAGCAGAGAGGGTGTTCGGTGTAAATGAGTCCTCACGCAAGTGTACGTGTTCGCTATTATCGTGGTAAGCTTGACCAAGTTTTAATATATATCGAACCCAAAGGAGACGAGGATTTGTATGGAGAATTTGTTGTTTTAATTGGCTAGCTAACAAAGCAATAAAGGGGAAAAGGTATCTATAGTCTACTGTTGGTCCCTAAAGAAGACTTTGAGTCTTCTAGTTTTGAAAACAGCTGACTTTACAATCAGCTGAGTGCGCAGTGATTTTATGTGCGGAAACGTTTTAAATTAAATCCTTTTAATGAAAACCTTTTATTTTGTGCAGCAAGTTAGAGCAATAAAATAAAGCAAATAAAAACACACAAGATTTATAGTGGTTCGGACCAACTGTCCTACATCCACTCTCCTCAATCCAACTTGGAGTTGAGGGGCTCTCTTACTCACTTACTTCCTTCCTTACAACTTTAGAGAGAAAACTCTCTTACAACTTGTTAGTGCAAACAGTCTTGCAACTAACTGATCGACTTCTACAAAGTCTTACAAAGGAATAATAAATGTGAACGTGTTTGTTGTACAGAGGAAAAATATTGTAGCCTATCTGCTAGTGTAATCGCGCGTAGGATCGTTATGATTTTTCTCTCTTGTACTCATATTTATAGGTAACAAAAACTAGCCGTTAGAGTTGACTAGGATTTGAAATTCCTATAAATATGTAATCAATCAATCAGAATGATTGATTGATTCTTGATTTCCAGGTTGATATCTTTTCATCTTGGCTTGATCTTCAATCTAATTTAACTTGATTGATTGCCTATGATTCTGGAAATCATGTTGCTGTGATCTTGTCCCCTTGACATGATTGACTTTCTGTAAATAGATCTTCTATGCAACAGCTTCAGACGACCTCAGCTGTTGTTGGTGGTCCTCGTCTGATATGTTCAGGGCTCAGCTGGTATGTTGAGTCATAGTTGTCCTGAACGTGTCTCATCTGATCTGGGTGCTCCTCTGCTGATTTTGTCCTCGTCTGATTTCGGCACCTCAGCTGGTCTGACATCAGCTGACCTGGACCTCAGCTGGTCTAACCTCAGCTGATCTGACATCAGCTGACCTGACATCAGCTGATATCTAGCACCTTAGCTGACCTTCACCTAAGTTGACCATCCTTAGCTGATCTGACCTCAGCTGATCAGCTGACCTCCCATGATCATCTGGTTTTAATGGCATCAAAACATAAGGGATTTCCCAACAATTTCCCCCTTTTTGATGATATTAAAACCCAAGGAAGATTGATCTTTCTCCAATCAGCTGATGTTCCCCCTTACAAAAATCTCAACTGATTTTCCACCTAAGTGTAGGCCTTCCCCCTTAGTTGGGTAAATGTTTGCGTTTGGATCTGTTCATCACACTCAGCTCATCTGATTTGATCATCTTCTCATCTGATATCAGCTTTTTGTCCAATCTCTTGAGCTGGTGTGTACCTGAAAATGAAATCAGGCAATAGGTACCCTACTGGGTCCTGGAGGGTCAGGAGGCAGTTCTTTAGGGATCCATAGGAATACGTCATCCTTATGAGGCTTAGGAGACCTTATCCATCTCCCATATTTATCAACAAAGACAATCTCCTTCAGAGGGTTTCTCTTAGGAGGATGTCTTAGAACACCAGGTCTTGTGATCTGATTATAAGGGTACGTCCTGCTGGAGCCTTTGAATGACTCATAGACAACAGCCTTAGCTGATTGTGCAGGTTTGGGTGGTACTTTAAATGTAACCGAGGGTGGAGAAGGGTTCTGCTTGGACTTGCCCTTCTGGGATGGTCCAGGATGATCCCTCCTCATCTTATTTTTCCCTTTTTCATTATTATCAGCTCCTTGAGCCTGTGCCTTTTTCTTCCCTTTAGAGGACTTAGGGAAGCCAACACCTCTTTTGTCATGCTCTTGTTGAGAGGAAGCAGCTATAGATGACATTGCATTATGTTCATTGGTCAGCTGATCCAATTTCAACTTGAGTTGATCCTCATTTTCTTTGGTCTGTGTATGCTGTTTGAAGAGTTCATCGAACTTAGCCTTTAATAGCTTGTGTTCCTCTTCCAACCCAAGATTTTCAGCCAGCAGCGTAGCTACCAACTGTTCCTGTTCCACACATTTGACTCTTAAGTCTTCTGACTCTTGAGTCTGTGAGGAAGTGAGTTCAGCTGATAGATCAGCAGACTGATCTTTCTCGAGGGTCAGCTGAGAGACTTCAACTTTTAGCCTTGAGTTCTCCTCTTCTAGTTTAGCACAGACACTTAGAGAGGATTGGAGATCTAAGAGCAGCTTTTGCATCTCAGACTCCATAGAATTGGTAGAAGAGCAAGATGAGCTAACAGAGGGGGTTTCAGCTTCTACCTCTTCTGTGTCTGCCATGAGGCAAAAATTCTCTGATGATGGTGAATCAGCAATGGAGATGTATTTTTCAAAATCTTGAATAATCTTGTTCATCTCCTCTTCAAAATTCACATCAAGGTTGTAAGTCATGATTCCTGCAAAATGTGTTAGGAGAAATAACACACAAGGATTTTTCGAAAGGATTTGGATCTGCCCTGGTGACCACCTAAAGCTTCTCAGGCTGTGGTCGTTAGGACACACATCTCTGATACCAATTGTAGGATCGGCTGCGTTGAGATGAACTGATGTACTATCCTCGCAAAACAACATAGGTCTTTTCTAGCGTGCTTATGTCCTCACTCGCACGCACCCTGAGAACTTCCCAGGGGGTCACCCATCATGAAATTGCTCCAAGCCAAGCAATCTTAACTTTAGAGTTCTTTTACAATTGGTATCAGAGCACAGGTCACGAATTCGATCCCCAGTGGAGGCATCTGTTGCAGATGAGTTACCTGGCAGATGTTGGGGGGGGGGGGATTGTTGGGCTGAGTAGGCAAGTGCGCCGAGTCCAACAGTCTGCCTAGCCGAGTCGGGCGGAGTAGGCAGGTGCGCCGATGTCACGCCCTAAAATTCTAAACATTTCAAATAAGCGGAAGTCTTGATTTTAAACAAACAATTTAATAAAAATATCCTTTAGAACGTGCTCCCTTTATTATCGAAATAAAATTCTTTTCTTTGAAAACCCTCTTTTGTACTAAAATCAGAGTAATAATTTAAAACAGTTAATTTATACAATAAAAATAAATAACTCATCCAATACATCCATAGAATTCATAATATATCATTCCAAATATTCATAACATTTTTCAATAATATTCACATGTGAATCAAACTTATTCAAATATCATTCAACACATAAGTCATCAATTAAATCATGCAATAACTCATAAATAATTCATGAACAGCAGTTGATACCTAAAAATTTCGAAAAAAATAGCTTGGGTGTACTCATCAAAAGCGAATGTGTATAAAAATAGTCCATTAACTAATACTAAATCCATTTTCTTTAATACTATTATCTTGCCATTCAACATTGACCTCTAAATACTCAATAAAATCATATTAGGCATAAATTAAACACTTTCCAAAACAATCACTTTTTAAAACACATGAAAAGATTGTAAAACAAAGTTATAGGTCTAAATTCATGCTGAAACTTTAAAAACAATTTTCCTCCAGATTTTGATGACCAAAATACTCAATATCTTATGGCTATTAAACTGCCAAATTTTCGAAAATAGGCTGGCATATATTTTGGTATTTCTAAAACAAGAATTCTGACGACTAGAATCACATAAAGGACTAAAATCAGTTTCTCGGCTTCTACTAAGCAAAAACTCACGAAAATTGGTCAACATGCATCTTAAATCATGGCAAATATCCTGGTAAAATTTCATAATTTTTGGAGTTATAAAAATTTAACTTATCGATCATGAAAACTGAGGACAATAACTATTTCTTAAGAACAATTAAACATATAACTCAAACACTTAAGCATGCTTCTAAATTCGAACCATCAGCTGCCAACATAATAAATAAGTCCATCAACTTAACTCCTTAAATTCATGCAATTTAACACTTAATCATAATAATAATAATACCTCATAAAATTTATAATAAAATCCCATAATTCATCAAACCATAATAAATCCTAAATCAAACATCTACGTGTCCGTGCACTCAATGAAATAAAACATGCATACGTCAAATCTTGTGGCAAACATAAAGGTGCCGAAAATCTTAAATAAAACTCTTGCAACTTAATAAAATAAAAGCCTACTTGGTAATTAATAAAAATCTTCATTCTTTAACTCGCATCACATCCACCTTCCTCCGCATCGCCGATCTCGTCATCTTACTCTTGAAAATCTGAAAATATAATTCGGTGAAGGGGTGAGCAATTATAAAATAATCACTCCGTGGGGATAGTTTAGTTCGAAGTCTAAATATAATGGACATGTAAACATGAAAACATACCAATCATTCTTAATCTTTGATACGACTTAAGCGTATCCCTTTTGACACTACATAAGAGCATCCATTCTTTGATACCACATAAGGATATCCATTAATTTGGCACTACTTAAGAGCACCCATTGGTTGATACTACATAAGAGTATCCATTCTTTTAGCACATAAACACATAAACACATCAAACATAGTATTTAAAAATCGAACTAGAGTTACCACTTTTCACCGTTTAAACCCCCACCTTTTCTTGACTTGAAAATATAGAAGTGTTGTACGTTGGCTTGCTAATTCCTTGCTCTAAGAACTCTCAAAAATCTGCCCTCCTTCTACTTCTACAAGCTGCTGAAAACTGGTCCTCTAACTTCAATACATGGCAAAGTTTGGTGCTAGGTGGCTGCCGATTTTTCTTGGGTGTCTAAGGGTTTTTGGGACTTCATCAATACATATTTATAGAGTTGGAAAAAATAGGGTTTGGGGCTGTAAGAAGGGCTGGACGAAATTACAAGAAAAAAAAGGTAAGAAAATTGGACCATAATCTTGGTGTATCTCTATTTCCATACTTGGCAACTTATTTCCTTATTTAACAAATCCTTACCATCTCTTTATTCTTATGATACTTAACCTTCAAGCATATAACTCTCTTGCATAAGAATATGACTTATTTCCATAAATAAAGATACTAGAAATCAAAGTCTTACACTCTCCTAATTGTCGAAAATTACTTAAGGTCTAAGACTCCAATTTTTCGAAAATAATACTAATACTATCCCAAGTATTAATTAATCCTATTCTTGGTTAAATCCTCATAAGGTCAAATCCCTAAATTTAATTCCTCAATTACTAACATGCCCTTAATGAATTAATACCTAAGGAAATACTATTCTTAGAGGACTAATACTATAACCTCAACAATAATATTATTCTCCTCATCTCTTAATAATATTCGAAACTTAACACTACTTAGTGGTCCAAACAATACTAATTGGGACAACTAATACTAAGCAATTAATTAAGAAATACTAAAGCTTAACAACTCAAAGGACTAAACCTAAAAACACACCAACTCACGCCTAAAAAAAATAATTAAAGGACTAAAAAGCTGCTGCCTATGCGGGGTGTTACAGCCGAGTCCGGCGGAGACATTCGAACTCGTGGGGCTGCAGCTAGATATTGGGTTCAAAGGAATTGATTGTACTACTCATACCAACAAGGTGCAACTTCTTTTCTGGTGCCCATTGTGAAAGAACTCTAAAGTTAAGCGTGCTTGGCTTGGAGCAATTTCATGATGGGTGACCCCCTGGGAAGTTCTCAGGGTGCGTGCGAGTGAGGACATAAGCACGCTAGAAAAGATCTGTGTTAGTTTGCGAGGATAGTACATCAGTTCTACTCAACGCAGCCGATCCTACAACTGGTAGTCTAGCATTTTCCAGATCTTATCTCAAGCTTAAAACTTCAGCTTTCAGACTTGAGTTCCCCTCTTCCAGCTTAGAACAGACTTTTAAGGAGGATTGGAGATCAGATAACAACTTGTGTATATCTGACTCCATAAAATAGGTAGAGGAGCAAGATGAGCTAACAGAGGGGGTAGGAGAATTTACCTCTTCTACTTTAGCCATGAGGCAGATATCATCCTCTGATTCAAAATCAGATGAGGATGAGGATGAGCTGATATCGTGCTTCTCCTCCTCTGCCAGTAGAGCTCTCTTATCAGCGAACCTGCGATCTCTCTTGATCCTCTTCTCTTCTCTCTCCCTTGGGGTATGCTGAGGACAATCATAACTGAGATGTCCTGGCTTGTTGCAAGTGAAGCAAACACCATCTCCTCCTCTTCTGGGACTTGGTTCCCTCCTTCTCTCTGGAGACTTGTATCTGGTCTCCTGTTCATCTGATGGTCTTCTGGCATCAGATGACTTCTGGTATCTTCTGGAAGAATCACTCTTATTCTTCTTCCAATGGGATCTATACTTCTGGAACTTGTTTGACATCTTGTCAAACTTCTTGGTCAGCAAAGCAAGTTGCTCCTTTAAGCTCATGTCCTCTGGAGTAGAGGACTTCTCTTGACTATCAGCTACAACCGAGAGAGCAACATTCTTTGTAGCTGATGAAGTTGGAGTTTCATCTTCTTGGTCTTCTTCTTGGATATCGAACTCATGTGCCTTCAGAAGAGATAATAGTGTATGATGACTCATCTCAGATAAATTCTTGGTCTCCTTGATCACAGTCACCTTCACTCTCCATCTAGAAGTAAGAGATCTCAGGATTTTGTTATTGATCTCCTTCTCTGAGTAATCCTTTCCTAGAGAGCTTGCATTATTCAAGATGCTTGTCAGCCTCATATCCAGCTGATCAATGGTTTCATCAACTTTCATTTTATATGTGTCAAAGGTATGTAGAACGGCTTGAAGCTTGTTATCTTTGATTTGATCTGTCCCTTCACACATCAAGGAGAGTTTGTCCCACATCTCCTTAGCGGTTTTGCACATCTTGATTTTCTCTATATATTCTTTGGAGAGAGTCTCGATGATTTCTATTCTGGCCACTTGATCTAAGTTAAAGAGTTTCCTTTCAGCATCGTTTAGTTCACTCTTCTTCTTCTCTGTCTTCCTTCTTTCGCTGATCTCGGCTTCTGGAGTCTTGCCATCACTTACTCCTTCCCAGAAAAACTTGATTGGCCCTTCCTCCAGAACATCTAGCATTCGATCATGAATGGCTCCAAGGTGATTCTCCATTCTGAATTTCCAGTAATCATAGTCTTCAATGGAGAATTCTGGCAACTTCCTCGTCTTGGATCCACTCTTCTTGTAGGAAGACATATCTACAAGTTATTAGATAAAATGCACACAAAATTTTCTAAAAATAGATTTTCTGGGATCTGTCCAAGTGACCACCAAAAGCTTTCTCAGGCTGTGGTCTTTTGGACACACAACTCTGATACCACTTGTTGGTCCCAAAGGCAGGTTTTAGGGAAGAATACCTTTGAACAAGTCTAGAAGGGGGGGAGGTTGAATAGACTTGTAAGGATTCAAAAACTTTTTTCTTATTATTTTGCTTATTCAGAAAACCAACAGACTACTTGAGGTAGTCTAAATTTGAAAGTTGTGCGCTGTGAATTGTGTGCAAATGTTTTTTAATGAAAATCAGTTTTAGGTGATGTGCACAAGTTAAGAACAGAAAGAAATAAGATAAGACACAAGGGATTTATAGTGGTTCGGACCAGCTATCCTACATCCACTCTCCTCAATCCAACTTGGAGTTGAGGGGCTCTCCACTAACTCACTCACTCACTCACTTACACACTTCGAGAGTACTACTCTCTTACAAATTGTCAACGCTTCAATCGCAATTGACTTCTCACAGCTTCTACAAAGCTTTTATAAAGGATAAGTATGAATGGGGTTTTTGAGTGCAAGTGATAATTCTGACAGAGTTTCGGCTAGCTTAATGTGCGTGTAAAAATCGATACTGAAATCATCACTGTTACTCTAATTTATAGAGTCAAATATCTAGCCGTTGGGATAGACTAGGAATCTGAGATCTATAATTTCGTATTCAATCAATCAATGAGATTGATTGAATTTCCTTCTTAATTCCTGTTAATCTTCGTGATCTTCAATCAATCAAGTTTGTCCCCTTGATTGATTGATCTTCTATTCTGGGAATCCCTTTTATGTCGCAAGTCAACCCTTGAAATGATTCCGAAGAATCTGGGCCGAGCACAAGACCTCAGCTTATCTGTCTCCTCAGCTGGTGTACTGTCTGCTGGTACAGGGACCTCAGCTAATGTGCAAGTCTGCTGATGTGCACCTCAGCTGGTCTTCTTGACTTCGTCTGAATATGACTTTTATCCATGGTCCTTGTCTTGTCTGCGACATGCTCTCAGCTGATCTTCTGATATCAGCTGATCTGTCTCTTCTGATAATCTGCTCTCGATACTCCCGTGTCAACTGCTTAAAACTTCTGTCCTCTGAAATCGGCTAAGTCCTCAAGGTCTCATCTGGTCTTCTTCTCTATGATAGCTTCGGATCTTCTAGGCAGCAAGGTAGATTCCCCCTCACTCGAACCTATCTAATCCTAACTATTCATCAGCTGACTAACATGTTCAGCTGGTCGTATTAAAAGCTAATTTGGTTTATTATATCATCAAAACATCTAACACAGATATCCTAACAACTTGGTTAAGCTTGCCATTGCAATAACGATCGTGTACACTTGCACGTAGACACCTTTTGGCTAAACAAGTTTTTGGCGTCGTTGCCGGGGAGACGGCTAATTTGTTTGGTTGTTTGATAGTTGTTCTTGTTTTTTATTTTTTCGTACTATTTTTGGTGTGAGAAGTTTTGATACTTGTTTCTTTTTAGGTGTATGCACACAAGAAGTCAAGAGGGAGATCTTCTACCTTTTGAATCAGATCTTGAGAGAAGCCTAAGAAGAAGAACGAGAGAAGCTCGTTTGAATCAAATCAACATGGAGAATAATATGAATGAAGCTCGAGATGAGAGGTTCCACTTCAACCACAACCTATACCACACCAATACCCACCTTATCCACCACCAAATCAACCTTACTATCCACCACAATATCACTACAGGAAATCACACATTCCGTGACGAAATTTTTTGTTACGACACAAAATTTGTCACAATATGTTACCTACAAGTGACAAATTTAATTTTCGTCACCAAAAAGTGAGAATTCGTGACGAATTTTCTTTTTGTCGCCACTGGTGTTTTTTTCGTCACTAATTCAAAATTTTCATGACAAAAATAAGAAATTCATCATAATAAACTTTGGTGACGATATTCATAATATTTAGTGACGATATTCAACGTCATGAAAAATAGTATTTTTGTGACAACTATACGTTTTGTCATTAATTATTCAAAAGAATTGGTGACGCACTTAATTCGTCACACTATTATTTGGTGACGATTGTCATTGTAATTAGTGACGATCATAGTCGTCATATAATATATAATATTAATGACAATTTTATGTTTCGTCGCTAATTGTTCATAGTAATTAGTGACATATTCTTTTGTTACCAATATTGATATATAGTGACGATTAATAATCTTTTTTTAATAACGCACTTATTTCGTCACAATATTATTCGGTGACGATCTTAATTTTAATTGGTGAGGATCAATATTGGTCATATAATATAAAGTTTTAATGACAATTTTATGTTTCGTCGCTAATTGTTCATAGTAATTAGTGACATATTCTTTCGTCACCAATATTGATATATAGTGACGATTATTAATCTTTTTTTAATGACGCATTTATTTCGTCACAATATTATTCGGTGACGATCTTCATTTTAATTAGTGACTATCAATATTGGTCATATAATATTCAATTTGCATGACGGATTTATGTTTCGTCATTAATTGTTCATAGTAAATAGTAACGTAGTATGTTGTCACCAATATTTATATATGGTGATGATTAATAAATTTTTCCATATAAAATATAGATTTTACTGAATAAAATTGTGAATATAAAATTTATTAAAAAAATTTATTTATTAAGGTTCGATCACAAAACTTTCGATTAAACTTGACAAATAGACAAATAACGACCAAATAGCTAGATAATTTTTTTTAATTTGATGTTTATTATTTATTATCTTTTTGCCAAATAATCTTGATAATTTTTATTTTAATTTGATGTTTATTATTTATTATCTTTTTGCCAAATAAGCTAGAAAATTTTTATTTTAATTTGATGTTTATTATTTATTATCTTTTTACCATTAATTAATTTTTTCGTATAAAATATAAATTATATTAAAAAAATTAAAAAATATAAATTTTAATCTATCAAGGTTCGAACATGGAATCCTTTTACCTAAAGAGGATAACTACACCACTGGACCAAACACTACCTTTATCTTAGGTATTTTAATAAAACTATTTGAATCAAGTTTGCAGTATAAAAAATGAATACATCAATGGCACTTGAACCTATGACCTTTCCAACAAACTAGTGATTTTCCCGTGAATATTATAAATTTAAAATATAAAATTATATAAATAATAAATTATAATAGATATTTAAATTAAATAAAAAGTAAACTTTGGTAGGATTAATTATGTGGACCCTATAGTTTTGAATAAAATATTATGTTACCGACCAAAAAAAATATAAATTAATTTTATTAAATTTTTTTATCATTATTGTTTTTATAATATGAAAAGATTATACGAGTGTATTAAAATATTTAATAACCATATAAATTTTATATTCATATAGTGATCTTAATTTGAAGTAATTTACGTAATAAAAGTAAAATTATTCAAATTTTATTTGTATAATTAAAGTTAATAAATAATTACTTTCAAAATAATAAAATATACTCCATATTTCAAGATTTCATTAATGGCGCATAAGACCTGTATCTAAACCCACTTATCCACTTTGTGTCGTCTATTATACTTTTGTTCTCTTCCTTACCAAGGATTTTCAGCGGCCAGGCACCGCCGCCTCCTGCCACACGCGACGCACCCCTGCCGACTGCCGTCCATGGCCACGCCACGCTGTCAACTGAAGGTATAATTGAATCTGATTATATTTTATTAGGGTTTCAAAATTATTTTTTGCAAGTTTGGGTTCAACATTTTTTGCAAACGGTTTGCGATTTGTGACTAAAAATTAGGCGTCCCTGTGAATGGACAAAAAAATAACAAAATTAGATTCGGATATGATGGGCCCCTTGTTGTCATTTTTTTTATTTTTTTGGTTGAGGAAGTTTGCATCAAGATTGTGTTATGTGCAATGATTGACAGATATTCGACAGGTGGAATGGAATGATGGAATGATACCCCTTTCCCCTTTCTGTGACATAATATGCTTTTTATGATGATACTTTTATGAGTTCCACATGGCTGCATTAATCAATGTACTATTATTATATTTTCTAAGTGATAGTCGTGATTGTTTAATATAACAAAGGATAAAACTTCATTTGAAATGGAGAGAATATCTTGAACTTGATAGTCTTTTCTCTGGAATCAGATTATGTCAGAATTAATCCATTCGTAAGAAAAAACA
>JAPKLY010003085.1:0-20554 GCA_026898435.1 Prunella vulgaris | reverse complement strand
ATGGGACGAAGGGAGTATAATTTTTCAATGTTAGCCGGGTTAACTTTTATTTGTAATTTAATTTAAGTTTTTGCCAACTTTTTTCGGATAAAAAAATAGTTTTAGAAAATAGGGTAAAAAAAGGAATTGTCCGATCAAATTTGGACAATTTTATATATTTTCACTATAATATACTTCATACGTCCCCTTGCAAATGAGCAGTGATTATGATCATATTTGTATAAGTTTGTGCTCATTTTGAGATGAATTTTTAGAATTTTATATGCATTTAGAACTTTAATTGCTATCTATTTTGTTGTTCCTTCTTTGTGCAAGAAGATGTGTTAAACTATTGATTAATTGAGCTTTGGTTGAGAAAAAATAATTTGAATTCAATTTTATTGAAAAATGTGTTGGAAATATTGGTTTTGACCGTATTTTAATTAAATATTAAGTGACAATTTAATTATCCATTTTGCGTAAATGGATTTAATTGATTTATTTCTCAAAACTAAAATTGGTGTGAATGAGAAATTAATGTCATTTAATTTGTGGATAAGTAGATTGATGAATGTATTTATTGCGGTAATAGTGAAGTGTTGTGTCTCTTTGAATTAAAAAGGTAACCTTTGGTGAATAGTTTTATCCTAAGGGTTGCGACTTTTTGGAAAAGTGGAATGTGAAGAGTCACACCTATTACCCGTTACCATTGGAAATCTATAAATAGATGTCCCCCACATTGTCATTATATACTTGAAAATACTTGGAATAATTCAATTATTTAATTGAATTGATTTAATACTTTAAAGTGCATGCATTCTAGAAACATAGAGTTGCATTAGAATTGAGTCTGAGAGTTCCGGATACTTGTTTGCGATTCGCCGATAGGCTTTCGCTTTGTAGTGCAACGAGCGGAAGACACCAAAGTCGTTGTATCTTGGGGACGATTGCCATGATCCGTATTGCACCTGTGTACGGGGCAATAACGTCTTATGGAAAGCGAGTCTAACTCGTGCCTCGACTTTACCGTGTCAATTGTATAAGTCATCTTCGTCTACCCACACCATTTATTGTTGTATTTTCCAACAAAATGAATTTAGAATTAATTAAGTTTTCAATGAAATAAAGCATAGGCCATTTCTTTTGCTGTGCCTTGAGGTCTGATATTGGTTTGTACAGGTTCCATACGTGGTCCCATTATAACCACCCCACTGCTCAATTCGTACACTTGGTACACCACTGAAAACTCACCCCACAGCTTCATCAAGAGCCACTCCTCTGCAACCGGAAACCGCTGGAGTTGAAGATGCACACCATTTCCGCCACTGCAACAGTCAAGCACAACTAATCTGCTGGAGGTCGAAACAACCGCCGTTGCACAGCCGATCGAGAGCCACTGGAAACACGCCTCACTACTGCCTCTGCTCAACTCGCATCTGAAACAGCCATCTCCGCTGCTGCCGATGCAAGCAATCCACCTCTGTTTCACGCCGACACCAGAATCGCGACCTCGCGCACCTTCACCACTGCAATCTCTCGCCGGAAAGATGCGTCGCGTCGCGAAAACAGCCCCAGCCGCCGATCGATCCTCTGCCTGAAACCGCCCGCCTTCGCGCCTGCAACTACTCATACAAGCTTGCTGTCGAAACCCAGTTCAAGTCGCCGGACTTTTGAAGCAACGCCTGAAATTACGTCTCTGCTGGTAAATAAGAATACTTTGGGCCCAAATTTAATTACTCAGCCCACTCTTTGAAGTATTAGGCCCAGGCTCATTTTGGCTTATTAAAGGTTTACGAAAGAGGAAAATCAGAAAAGAATCACGCAGTAGACACGCCAGTAGGGCATTAGGCAGTAGATTAGGAGTATGATTTAGGGATTAAACAAAACTATCGTTAATTTTAATTTATTTGGGTTATTTGATTTCCAAGACTCACACACAATACTTAGGATTAGACTTGTCTTGTTGCTTCCCGTGGATTCAATATTTTATAACTTGGTCAGCTTACCACTACACAATCCTATACACTTGTAGGAAAGTGCATTTGTGTGCGAACACAAATCGCTAGTCAAGCACACATATTAAGAAAAAATTGAATAAAGTAGTGTTTTGAGAAATAATTTGATAAAATTTTATGTAAAATATTAAAGAAGTTAATTGGATTGAGTGCAACATGGATACAAAAAGTGAAAAAATAATATCATTTTTTTGTAAATATATAGATATTATAAGGGTAAATACTTTCCCATATAAATCGTCATGAGATATATGTTAAAAAGAATAATACTCCATCCATTCCAACTTTTTTTAATAGGTTGGGTTGCAAGCATATTAAGAAAAAGTAAAGTATATGAGTGTGAAGTTAAATAATAAAATATAAAAAATGTAATTTTATTGACTTTTGTGAATGTAAGTAATTTCTCTTTTTAGGGTGTGAAAAAGAGTTAGGATGTCTATATTAAAAAAATATAAAAATTATCTTGGAATAAATTGAGCAATAATCTATAATATATATATTGAGTCGATGAAACAAGTGAGATTATATGTATTTGAGGATTGAGAATTTTAATTCTAGGGCGGGGGCTGTAAATTAAGGCATGCCAAGTTTGATTGCAACGGGCATTGGTCCACGTAAGGGAGAAAAGGTCATACTCGGCGGAGAGTATATGTGTACAAAGACTCCAATTAATATGTGGTACGGATAAAACACGTACTAGGAGTCTAGGACCATTACATATCTATTCAAATATTATTATTAAACCTTAAGGGTATGTTTAGCCGTTATTAAACCTTAAGGGTATGTTTAGCACGGATGGACGTAGGACTTTGTGATCACGTCTCTATACGAGTTTGGGATATAATATCCGAATTTCACATCCCAAACTCAATCCACACCTAAAAATATATATTAAACCTATTATTACTCTTTTCAAAACAACACTTATAAAATACCTATTATACCTATAAAATCAATCACTATCACACTTTGATTTGATATAAAGTAATATCCTACCCTACTAAAATCCAAAACAAACACACACTTTTACTACTCATCAAGGTTTTCACATCCCAAGATTTCAAAGTCATGACTTCCCACGACCCCCTTAATCCCAAAACAAAGGTACCCTAAGTGCTTAAATTGTAAGGTTAAGGTTAAGTTTTTTTCTTTTTAAAGGAAAACAGCTACCCTAGAGCAACATGAGATAATACCAGTACCACAACGGGTAGCATTTCTAGACATCGAAAGTCAATTACCCACACCAATCCAGAAATGTAGGTTCTTCCCTTGCTCTTTTCGTCATCCAGCGTGCCCATACATTTCTCTAGGTTTATAGAACACGCCCTGGACATATCAAGCACTCATTGCCTCTCTAATTGTAAATGAGTTGCATGCATCCAGCAAATTGATGATATGGAGCCAACAAAGAAATGTCTCTTTAGCTGAAGAACTCATTTGCACCCTATATAAGTGAGATCATTGTCGGAAACAATTAATTAATAACAAGGTTTGATATTCATTTCAATGAAGAGAGAGAATTAATGGTTTCATTTGTTGATTGACAGACTTATTATTATCATGTTGTTGTGGAATTAATTAATGGGTGATTTAATATAGAAAGTCATTATATTTATTAATAGGTTCTGTGTAAATATTTTGAATTTATTTATAAATATAGTAACTTTTTTGAATATATATATATAAATCATGCTTAATTAATTGGTTCAGAAAGTATATATGGATGAAACAATCTCACGAATAAACTACACCAAAGTGGATTCCTTGTGGACTGGACTGGACTGCTAAATAAATAGCACACAAATCAACTATACCAATTCGGCCCTTTTCCATTAACTACATAAATGGACCCAATTAATTATTTCAACACCTCAATCTATTTCTTGAATGGACTCCAATAATATATATATATATATATATGGGTGAATTTTTTTATTTTTTTTTTCGGTTGGTGTACATTTGTTCTAATAATCATCAAATTCCTACAATATTATCTAAGCAAATAACACCATTTCCGACGACTTAAGTTTGGTTAATCAAAATAAGTAAAAAAATGCCTGAAACATATAAAATTAAGTAAATAAAACACAATAATTTTAAACAATTTTCACCAATTAGGTGGCAATATATATCTACGAATGGCTTCAGTAATGGCCATGGCTAGACATCGGCCATTGCTTTCGGCTCGGGGTCAATTATAGCTTGTGAGTGTTTTTTAGTTTTTTTATTTTTATTTTTATTTTTTTAATTGCAGAAAAATGATTTGGAATTTCAATTTTTATTTTACATTTATATTGAAAAAAATTAACGAGTCTGCAACGTTTCCGTTAGAAAATAGTAACACGTGGCCGGCATGAGAACAAAACGATATCGTTTCATGCAATTTTTGATTATTTGAGACTGATTTGAGTAAATTTAAATTGATATAGAATTAAATTGAAAAAATAAATAATTATAGTATCAGAATAAAAAGTAGAAAAATTATAGAACAAAAATGATATTAGAGATAATTACGACTAGAGCCTAGATTAGTATTGAAAATTCAATTAAGGCCTCTACTGTTCCCTAATTTCGACTAGAGCCATTTCACCTCATAAATACCCCAGCAGAAACATATAATAACAATATTGCCTCGTCCTTTATCTCCATTTATCGAGAATTTCACTGCTACATACGTCACATCCCTATGTCATAGATGTGAACGTCAAATCAAACCCTAGATGAATTAGGAAAAATCATTTCTCTACATAGGATGTTAGTTTTGTTGTATCGGATGTCTATTAGATGATTTGAATTTCAAATTTCTTGTATACACTGTCGTTATTGTTTGGGGTTTCTTTGATTTGGGTGATTTTGGGGTTTCTTTGAACCATACACCAGAATTCATTTTTTGGGGTTTCTTTAATTTGGGATGATTTTGGGGTTTTGTTCACAACGATGAATTTGGGGACGATGGCTTCGGGTTCCGATGGAGAAGGGAGGCGACCGCTCGAGCAAGGCTCTGTGATTTTCGATGGTAAGTCGTTGCGGCGCTTCCGGCGTTGGATTTCTGGTTGTGTGCTTCGACCTAAAGCGCGACTGGTAGCGAACAGAGATGGTACAGGGGTGGATTGAGATGTGCAGATTCCGACGTCGGCGGCCGGCTTCGATTTACGCAATGGTGACAGTGAAGGGGAGGGGCGAACTGCTTGAGTGCAGAGGCGATGTCGTTTGAATTCTACCGCCGATGATTTCGCTGGTTGGGCCAATGCTGTTAAAGAAAAACACTCTGGTGTTTCCGAGTGCAAGCAGTCGCATAAGAGTAAGACTAAATTTCTAGCCGTGGCTTCTCTCCCCATCTAACTCCAACACCCAAACACGCCCCAATCAAAAACCCTAGAAAAGGGGCAAAAATCAATTTTCAATTATGCCGCCAAGGCTATGCTATTTACTTTTATAATCAAGATTTACGACTAGTTAGACCATATACACTCATCAATTATTGTAGTGATTTACTGTTTTCATATCTACTGGCAGGAGCTTCTGGGATTGTTCTGGTTGCTGGCATCACTTTCGCTGCGCTGTCAATGAGTAGTAGGAATACTGCAAGTGAGTGATGGCTGACTAGCATCACTTTATATCCCAAGTGGTGATCCTCCAGATGTAGGTTTCCTACTCCTGAGGCTCAGAGAGAGATAGAGAGTTTCAGGAGAATGGTGAGGCTGAAAACTGAGAAGCTGGAGGAGGAGCATGCTAAGAAGCTAGCGAAATAGTGCTTGCAAGAAACAGAGGAAAGACGAAGGAAGAAAAATGAGATACTGAAAAAATACTTTTGCTGAGAACTGCTACTATACCGTTAAAAGTTGAAGTTTATATACTCAATGTTATGGTTTCCTTGATTCTATGTGTAGTTCTTTTATACACCTAATTCTACATTAACGATTCTTGCATTTATGGATATGGTTGAACCATTGGGTTTTGAGATTGGGGAAAATAATCATCATTTTGTCTATCATCTGAGTTATGCAGACTATGTTTTTCCTTTCGTTCTTTTCATTGATTTGAGGAGACTATCAGTCTAAATTTGAGTATGATTGTGAATTGTTGCTATTTCACTCTTTCTGTGATACATTCTACAATGCTATATGGTTGATATATTCTACAATGCTCTCTGTAGGATTAAATAATTTGAAATATTAATAACCATAAGTTTTTACCAAAATTTGTGGCAAGCATATTAAAGTGCTTAATGTAGAAACATGTGTCTGTTGGTGTTAAGTGCTAACCCACAAGTATTTACCAGAATTATGGCAGGCATAGTAATTAATTTAGAAATTTGTTTGTGAAAATGCCGCTTAGAAATTTGTATCAATTTGTGAGCCCATTTATATCAATTTGATATTTGGTAATTGAGTTGTGCAGGAATATACGGAAAGAAGACAAATTCACTACTCAAATCGCCGGAGAAAGAAGACCCACAGCCACTGCAGCCCGTCGTCTCCACCGCAGCCCACACGCCAGAAATTCCACCCGCCAGAAATTGGAAGAGCCGCCTCCCCTGTTCTTCAAGCAACCGCCAACAGCCCGGATTTAACAGCAAAGCTCCTCCGCTTACAGCCTCGCCGGAAGTCCACAACCGCCACACGAATTTAAGCCGGAATCTACTCAATACCACCGTCGATGAAGAAAGAAGAGGTAAACATGCTTTACTTAAAGAGTTGCTGAGAAATTAGAGAAAATGCGTTTATCAACGATCGAGCGGATTCGATTTGTGAAGAGGTCGAGTGTAGGAAGCTTTGTCCGAGTAAAAATTTATGTTTTGTGTCTTCACACTTTGAGTCTGGGAATTAGAAAAAGGTTTACTTCTTCATGATTTTTAACGGAATTTATTTTCTATTATAAGTGCATATTTCTTAAGTTGAATTTAAGTTGATTTTTTTTTCTATATTAAGGAGTCTCATATATATATATGGATGAATTCATATTCAAGTAGGAATGAATGGCTGAGAAAAATGTTGGTGGCAGGTCATCCGATATAGTACTGAAACACAACACTTGTTTTATCAATAATCTAACTCTGGTAATTAGTCAAACGAAAAATTTTCAATGGTAATAAATGATCAATGGTACAATAAATTAGGTCAATGGTACTATAATTAGTTCAATGGTACAATAATTAGTTCAATGGTACAAATTTTGCCCCCATAACTATGGTACAATAATTAGTTCAATGGTACACAATCATATTGTACCATTGTTCATCGGACTTATGTAATTATGAGATGAACAGTACCGACTTGACAGCTACAGTATAATTTCTGACATGAACAGTACCGATTTGACAGCTACAGTACAATTTCCGACATGAATAGTACCCGATTTGACAACTACAATATTCGATTTGACATCTACAGTACACTATCTGGCAGCTACAGTGTAAATCCATCATTTCACAGTACACAAATATGTACTATAATACAATAATATAGTCTAATGTACACAAATATGCTCGAACAAAGTACACTAATATTAGTATCTGACGTGAAAAGGTGCATTTTGTCTCTACTTGTAATATTTAAAGGTAAAAGGCTTAATTTGTAGTTTCAGTGTTACAATGGGCCTTAGACGTAAGTGACCCATGATATTAACCTTCAATTATTAAATGCTAACATGATGACAATATCCTAATATATATTTACATTAAATACTCATATACATAAATATTATATATTTATATATGGCAGGTTCAGATGCTAAGTAACTAGATAATTTTATAAATAGTACCACTATTTATACCCAAAATCATGTAAATATACCCAATTTGTTAAACATACTCTAATAAAATTAAAATATTAACACATATTGCTTGTTGATAGAATTTACTAATTGTGTTCGTTTATGTGGCTTTACGACGGATTAATTCTACCAAACAATAATCTTATGATTTTATGTTCTTGGGGAGGGAGAGTAGAGAGTTTAGAGAGAGAAATATTGCAATGAAGATTGTATTGATTGTGTGAAATGTGAGAGAGTTGTGTGAATAGTACAAGAGAGGTCTTATTTATAGGTGTGTGAGTGTGAGACGGCACCTTACGAGCCTATGTGGCTTCCGGTGTTGACGAAGGCCCGTAACCTTCGTCCTGGTCCCTTACACTGCTCCTTACATCATGTCTCATCCTACTACAATGTCTTAGGCTAGATGGGCCTCATTAAAAACCTCGCCGTAAACCACCCTTGTGGATAAACCGGACGGAGGGAAAAATAGTGCAACCATCGGGACCTAGCAGGCTACAAGACGAGCTCCTGGGTGAGCTCGGGGGCGAGCTCCAACGCCTTGTGTGATTTTCTGGGTGCCATGCGATGACGGACCTGGGCGAGGTCCTCGTGGGGGTAGGGGCGAGCCTCTTGGGCGAGCTGCGTGGGCGAGCTGCCCCCAGGTGGAGGAGCTGCCCCCCATGTGGGCGAGCTGCGTGGGCGAGCTGCCCCCACGTGGGCGAGCTACGTGGGCGAGCTACCCCCATGTGGGCGAGCTCCGGACCTCCGTGGATCCGGGCGGGTCCTGGCGACCTGTCAAGCCTTGGTGGTTATTCTTACGCCAATTGTGTTAGTTCGCCATGTCAACATTTGCCCCCCAGCTCGCTCACATCATGATATTTCTAATGTGTGGGCGAGCTGATTTGTCTCTGTGGACGAAGGCTCGAGCGTTGGCGAACTATTTCTTTGTAAGGTGCTGAGCTTGCAACCGAGCTGCGTTGTGTCGGTTTGAGTGCTTTCGCTCTGCCCTCTTCTTTGTGCTTCTTCATACCTGCAAGTAGATACATTTGAAAATTAGTTTGCATCCAATATTTCTTTATACCTGGAATATTCAATGTATGGTTCCTCGGTGAGCGCTTCTGCCTTTTGCGCTTTACGTTATAATTTCCAAATAGCTCGTTCTTATTTATTTTACGGGTACTTAATTGTTCGTCTTACTCTACTTTGAGAGGCGAATCGTTCATTTTACGCCACTTACGACTACGAATTGTACCTCTGTTTTGAGAGTGTGTATTCTTCGTCTTACACCACTTAGGGCCGTGAATTGCTCGTCTTAGACCACTTAGGGCAGCGAGCTGCACTTCGATTGATTCACGTTGGGCCGTCGGGTTTCATGAACCTCGCCTTAGACGTTCTTCGTCCCTGTCACGAATTTTTCTAACTTATGGCAGTAGGTGCTTAGCAGCTCTTTAAGAAGGGTATCTTTGCGACCTTGGGCGCTTTGGCCTTTGCCTTCGAGCTATTTAATTACAACCTTTGGGACCTTGGTCCTTGCGCATTGTGAAGTTTCGAACAGTTTGGATGTCTCGCGAACCTTCGAAGAGTTGGAGATTTTCGCGAGGTTGGGGGACCTTGGCGAGGTTGGGCACCTTCGCGAACCTTATCGAGGTAGGGGGACCCTCGCGAGGTCGGGCACCTTCGCGAACCTTCGATGCGCCGCACTTCAGGTATATGACGAGACTTTGCCTTCTGCGTCTTCGAGGTCATAGGTGCCGTTTGGCCAGACAGCGGTGACCCGGAATGGTCCTTCCCAGTTTGAACCGAACACACCTGGTGGGGCCATCAACTTTTTCTTCAACACTAGGTCTCAGGCCTTGAATTTTCGGTCTCGAACCTGGGAGTTGTAATACTTTTCTGCTCTACGCTTGTAGGTGGCATTCTTCATTTCTGACGAAGTTCTGGTCTCTTCGATCAGATCCTTTTCTACTGCTAAGGCTTCGTCATTCTTTTCTTCGTCGTACCCTACCACCTTCCAAGTCATGTTCTGAACTTCGACGGGCACCACCGCTTCAGTCCCGAAAGCTAGGGCAAACGGGGTCTCTCCGGTGCTGGCCCGGTAGGAAGTTCTGTAAGACCATAGGACCTCCGGGAGCTCGTCTGCCCAGCTCCCTTTTTTTTCTTCGAGGCGGAGCTTCAATATGTGTTTCGGGGATTTTGTTCACCGCCTCGACCTGGCCGTTCGACTGGGGATGGTATGGAGTTGAGTAGTGCTTCTTGATGTTCCATGAACTGCAGAAGTCTCTCAACTTTTGTCCGTCGAACTGCCTTCCATTATCAGTGATGACCGACTGCGGGAGCCCAAATCTGCAGATCAGGTTTTTCCTAATGAAGCCGATCGTCCTTTCTTGGGTTATAGTTGTGAGAGTTTCGGCCTCAGCCCACTTAGTGTAGTAGTCTACTGCTACAACAGCAAACTTTACACTGCCTCTACCAGGTGGAAATGGGCCGATCAAGTCGATTCCCCATTTCGCGAAAGGTCATGGGCTGAACACCGACTTCAGCTGGTTGGCTGGGGAGTGGATGTTAGGTGCGAAAAGTTGGCACTTTCGGCACCTTCGAGCTAAGCTGATGGCATCTTTGCGAAGAGTGGGCCAGTAGTAGCCCTGCCTGATCGTCTTGTATGCCAATGCTTGCCCCCCAGCGTGACTCCCACAAATCCCTTCGTGAATTTCTTCTAACACTTCGGACCCCTGCTTCCTAGTTAGGCATTTGAGTAGGGGTAGAGAGAATCCACGTTTGTAGAGTTGGCCATCCAGCAGTGTATATCTGGCAGCTTGCTTTGCTAACCGGCTAGCTTCCCAGGTGTCCACGGGGGTTGTTCCGTCTGTCAAATATTTTTGGATTGGAGTGCACCAATCTTCACCATCTTCACTATCCTCCTGCCCCCCACTCGAGGTTTGATTTATCTTATAATCGGATGTCGAGGGGTTTTTCTGTGTGGTGATCACAACCTCCATGAATTCGCCTTCACCGTTGCTAGTAGCTAGCCGGGCTAGAGCATCTGCTTGTGTGTTTTCTAGTCGCAGTATCTGATTGATGTAAACCTGTGTAAACATCGAAATCAGATGCGCGGCTATCTTCTGGTAGGTCATCATTTGCTGGTCTTTTGCCTCATATTCCCCCCGAACTTGGGATATTATTAGCTGGGAATCTCCGAAAACTTGAAGATTGGTTGCCCCCACAGCTAATGATAGCCTAAGTCCCGCTATTAGTGCTTCATATTCCGTCTCGTTGTTGGTTGCTCAAAAGTCGAACCGGATTGCGGAGGTGAAGACTTGTCTGTCTGGGCTGATCAGGACCACGCCGGTGCCTGCTGCTACGCTGGTTGATGATCCGTCTACGTAGAAATGCCACGGAGCTATACGCCCCCTCGTCGGATCTTGTGGGAAAGTTAGCTCGACGATGAAGTCGGCGAGTGCTTGTCCCTTGATCACTGTTCAGGGTGCGTAGGTTATATCGTATTGGCTAATCTCCAGTGACCATTTCAGCAGACGTCCGGCGGTGTCTGGGCGCTGTAGTATTTGCCTTAGTGGGAATGTCGTTAGCACCTCCACCGGGTGGTCGAAGAAGTAGGGCCTCAATTTTCTAACACTCATCACCAGTGCATAAGCCAGCTTCTCCGTCGGGGTATACCGCAACTCAACTTTGTGTAAGACTTGGCTTACATAGTACACTGGTAGGTGTGTTTTGGCCTCCTCTCGGACCAGGACGGAGCTAATGGCCACCTCCGACGCAGCTAGGTAGAGATATAATTTCTCTCCAGGTACCGGCTTTGACAGGACCTGCGTATCCGCCAGGTATGCCTTAATGTCTTCGGACATGCTTTGTTCAGGTCCGTGAAGTCGATGTAGAGCCTCCACGTCCCATTGTGTTTCTTCACTAGGACGGGGTTCGCGACCCACTGCGGACACAAAGCTTCTTTGATGAGCTTGTTGTCTAACAACTTCTCCACCTCAACAGTTAGAGCTGCGTATTTGTCTGGTCCATATTTTCTTCGCTTTTGACGTACGGGTTTCCTCGTCGGATCTATGTTAAGTCTGTGACAAGCGTGCTCCAGTGGGATTCCTGTCATATCCTCATGGGACCAAGCAAACACGTCCAGGTTGGACATCAAGAACAACTCCATTCTCGACCGGTACGGTTCAGACAACTCGGAACCGATGAAAAGTTCCAAGTCCCTTTCCGGGTCCACCGGGAGTGCCGTTAATTCCTCCATGGGGTGGCTTTTCTCTTTTGACTTTTCCACCTCGGGTCACCGGTGAACTCGTCCCACTCCTTTTGTG
The DNA here is from genome assembly GCA_026898435.1 of Prunella vulgaris. Taxonomy (NCBI): domain Eukaryota; kingdom Viridiplantae; phylum Streptophyta; class Magnoliopsida; order Lamiales; family Lamiaceae; genus Prunella; species Prunella vulgaris. The sequence goes on along the minus strand of JAPKLY010003085.1, from coordinate 8,484 downwards.
ACATCTGTGCAGGTTCATGGCCCGTACGTGGCTCGAGGTCATCGGGCTGGCTTTCAGCTCGGGCGGGTTCACCGACCGCTACCACCTCCGGCGGTCTATCAACTTGAGATGGTTCGATGACCTGGGGAGTTGGGTCAACATCCATCGGTGCTGGTTCTTGACCTCCCACAGGTCTCCCATCCTGGCCTTTATCAACCACCTCCATGCGAGCAGGTTGTTGTTCCTGCGCATGTCCCTCAACCACTTCCATGGGAGCAGGTTGTTGTTCTTGCGCAGGTCCCAACACTTGGTTGTTTTGGGTTCCTTCTACTCCTTCCATAGGTGCGGGTTGCGTGTCTCGCGCAGGTTCTGAGACTTGTTCAACTTGTGCCTCTTCCGGCTGATCGCACTAAGTTTCGACTGAGACGACATCTAGGATGTTTGGCTCGTCTGCTGAGGGGTGTCTTCCGTCTTCAAGCATATGTACCTGCAATTTTTTTTTCTAACGGGCTGAATGAATTGGCCCATTACCAAACTCTCAAGCTGCATACGTCCATGAGATTTCAAAGTAGATTATGGACAAAGTAATCAACTCCAATATGGCCAAGTCAAACTTTGCTGCTGGAGAGTTAAACTTTTAATAACCACTTCTTCAATTTGGACGTGCACTCTTATCTCTTTGAATTGGTCAGAATATATTGTTTCCGCAAACAATCGGATCTGATGCGCGCGCTGAGGCGTAAACAATTTACATGCCATCAATCCGAATATGCGAACAACATTCATCGTGCAAACGAGCTTGGGATCATCGTCAATAGCTCATGGGCGAGCAGCGGCGAACAGCTCTAAGGCGAATAGGCGTCGCCCGGCAAGCATCCCTGCCAGCTTTTTCATCGTGAGCAGAAATCACGCTTTCAGTTTCTCAATCATGGCAAGACATGTTTTTTTTTAACTGCAAATCTGCAAACAATCGCGTCTGAGGTGCACACACATTTCGTCGACTTCCGAATTATGGATCTGGTAATAATGCTAGAGGTCGCGCCTGGGCCTGTCGATACTTCATCGGCAATTTGCAATCAAGAAAGATGTTTCGCATATTTGGGCTGCAGATAATTTGTGCACAAACTGGGTGCGAACCTCTGTGCCACGAGTAACTTTAACGTCACAAATAACTTGTAATTGGATAATGCGAACAGCTCCCTTCATTGACGAACATTAACAATACGCGAACAGTTCGTTCTAGCGCGAGCAACTCCTTAGGCGGCGAACAACTAATGTGTGGCGAACAACTCCCTTTGTCAACGAGCAGCGAACAGCTGCTGCGGAGCGAGCAGCCCCTGAAAACAACTTCGCGGTGAAGGCGAATAACTTAGGTGATTTTTCGATATGGAGCGAACAACCTGTATACGGCGAGCATCCCATTTCGGATGAACAGGTCTTATGCAGCGAGCAGGTCTTTTGGGTGAGCAGCCCGTTGCGTAGCGTGCAGCACCGTAGGCGAGCAGCTCCGCGAGCGTGCAACGCCGTAAGCGAGCAGCTGTGTCGGTGACCAGCTCCTTATGGCGGCGATTAACTAAGTGCGCAAATGTCGGCGAGCAGGCGTCATCGGCGAGCAGCACACATTGGCTACCAGCGAATAGGTGCGTGGGTGAACAGGTACAACTCGTCGGTAAACAGCTCTCGCGACGAGTAGGTGTCGTGGCGAGTAGCTGTTGCGGCGAGCAGGCGAGCAACTCCTTCGGGCGAACACCTACTGCAGCGAGCAACTCTTGTAGTACACAGCCACCAACTTTGACCAATGACCACCGACTCCTCACAGCGATTGTTTCCTGGAATCGCGTTGCGTACGATAGGCTGTAAGAGTGGCTGCTTCGAGAATAGGCGACGGCGGCGTTGCGAGAGGTTAAGCCGGCGACTGCTTCCAGAACGGCAACAGGTGGGTTGCGGCGGGGAAGTGGAAATAGAGCAGTGGACTGTGTGCTTTCATTTCAGCAAGAACAGAACGGAACATGGACATGATTGAAGGGCTGCTTCCGTCGGAGATGTTGGCGACGGCGGCGACTTTAATTAAGGTTGAGATTCTGATTGGGCAAATTGTGTTCACACACAATTCACTTAGCCTACAAGTGTATAGGATTGTTGTAGTACGTAAGCTTGACCAAGTAATAAAATTATCGAACCCTAGGGAGGTGTTCTAGTGCAAGGAGACAACAAAATATGGAGTGCTACTAGACCTATGAAAGCGATAAATGTTTTCGAGTTTTGGGGTTTAACAAAAATAAAACCAAAGCAACTAAACTACCTAACTAAACCAACTAAGGTGATTAAGTGAGGATGTGTGCTTAGGGTAATGTCAATCAATTGAGTTTCGTGACCTATTGCATCTATGCCTAATCTCGATTCATCAAACGATCAAACTAGAGAAGAACCCTCACCAAATTAAGTAAACGCAGCTATCGCTTGTTGTCCACTCAACCTAGTGCCTAATCGTGAGTGTTCTCGACGATCTATCCCCTCTCGGTGTAATAGACGTCACAACAATAGCAACTAATAAATCATTCAACACAACAATACACCTAATAGAGCAAATGCAGCTCTCGCTTATTGCCTACTCAATTACAATGCACAATTATAGAAGAACAATCCACTAAAGCTCAAGAAATCCAACAATTAACAATTTAATCACTCATTACACTCAATCACACACTTAATCAAGAAAACGCAGCTCTCGCTTGTTGCTAACTTAATTAAAATGCATAATCAAATAAGAACAATCATGTAAAGCTCCATTAATCCACAAATTAGGAGTTCAATCATCCAACAAAACAAAATTGAAACAATAAACACAATAAAATCACTAATCCTCACTAAATATCCATCACCCAAAGCACAATAAAATTAGCTCATGATCATTCCAAACAAACTCATAACAATATCAAAGCAATAAATCAAGAACATTAATCAAACTAAGGAAATAAGCAATAGATAAGAAAGATATCACCTCAATGGAGTTCCAATAGCTTCAATCTTGTAAGAAATTAAGAGAACTAACTAAAATCTATCTAAGAAATTGCAGAAAATTAAACCCTAATCTAGTGTGTGTAGTGTGTGAGAAATGGGGGAGAGGAGCTCCCCTTTGCTTGACCTCCAAGCTGCCGAAAATGTGTGTTGTGTTGTGTTGTGTGTCCTCTCCCTTGTATGCTGATTTTCTTCTCTTTATATTCCAATCATATGGGCTTAGTAAGTAAAATGAATGTTGGGCTTAATCTCACATGTTGATATGGCGAACTTAACAGGTCGCCAGAACCCACCAGGATCCTGGAAGATGCGGAGGTCGCCCAGATGAAGGTAACCTACTAGCGGAGATCGCTAAGAGCTCGCCATTTATCCCTGGGATGGTCTCGCCGAGCTCCATCATCGCATAACATCCGTGGGCCACACAAGGCACCAGAGCTCGCCATGGAGCTCGCCCAAATTGCTAAGTTTCATCTCCGAAGCTCACCAATGAGCTCGCCTTCCAGAGCTCGCCCCCTAGCTCGCCCGAGAGCTAGCCTTGTAGCCTACTAGATCCCGATGGTTGTACTCTTTTTCCCTCCGTCCGGTTTATCCACAAGGGTGGTTTACGGCGAGGTTTTTAATGAGGCCCATCTAGTCTAAGGCATAGTAGTAGGACGAGGCACAACATAGGTGGCAGTGTAAGGGACCAGGACGAGGGTTACGGACCCTCGTCAACACCGGAAGCCATATAGGCTCGTAAGGTGCCGTCTCACACTCGCACACCTATAAATAAGACCTCTCTTGTACTATTCACACAATTCTGACAATTCTGAAAATCAATACTACTACTCTTGCAATATTTCTCTCTCTAAACTCTCCACTCTCCCTCCTCATATTTTACATCCAAGAACACAAATTCTTGGATGATTGTTTGGTAGGATTAACATGATGTAAAGCCACATGAACAAACACTGTTAATAAATTCTATCAACAATTTGGCGCTAGAAGGAGGGCCCCCTGAACCTGAAAATTAAGAAATATTCAAGAACAAAAATTAGGGTTCGTTGAAGATTTGAAGATGTTCTTGACAAAACTCAAGAACGCTTGAAGATACACACACATCTTCATCCCCTGAACAAAGAATACAGATTTCTGGACAAAAACCCGAATTTTTGGATTTCACAAAATTGGTCCGGAACAAGTTTTCAAACGCGCGCGTATACACGAATAAACCGAATTTCGGACAATTCATCACGCGCAAGGCTAGACGAAAACTTGCACAGCTCCACCTAAGCTGGACGATAACCATCCAGGCGACCTCCATCATCCCGGCGACCTCCCTCCACTTCGTCGCCCCTCAGCGAGTTACCCCCTCCGAAACCCGAAAATGACCAACACTCGAGCCGCCAAGGGACAGACCTCCGCAGGTGCGGGAAGGTCTAGAGGGGGCAATCAAAACCAGGTCGAGGTGGAGACCTCACACCAGGTGGTGGAGACATCACAACCGCCTCGCCAGAAAAGCTCCGCAGCCCCACGACCTCAGCGAACTGCGGCGACCCAGGAAGACTTAGCTCCCGCTCTGAGGGACTTGGCCAGCAATCCTGACGAGCTCCGACGCACCATCGCGACACTACAAAGATTGCAGCAGCGACAACAGGACGAGCTCGCCCTAGTACCGAGGCGAGCTCCAGCCGCCGAAACCAGGGAGCAGACCAGGCCCACCCAGGGCACCCAAACCAGGGGAGACTACAGCGTACTTCCCACCGAGCAGGAGGCGAGCTCGGCACAAGCTCGCCAGCGCAGGGAGAGGACCGGTAAAGCCAAAGTAGGGGAGGAGGGTCCCACTCCTTACACTGGAAAGGAGCCGGCCTACACCGGGGCGTCTGGCACCCACCAATCTCAGAGGAGGGAAGTCCTCCAAGGTCGCCTAGGCCCGAGGTACGAAGAAAATGAGCGTGCGGCAGCCCCAGCTGCGTCCCAGGGGGACTCTGACCAGCAGCCACGCAGGTCAGCCCACGAAAGGCTAAGGAGGCCCGCCACTGACCGGCTAGGCCCCCACGGCGGACACCAGTTCCAGCCCATCACTGAGAGGTCACCCCAGAGTGAGGCACCTCGGGGACGTGCGTCCATGAGACGCACGACCTTTGAGCACCCTCCGCCGGAGGTAACCCGTGATGACGAGCTGGCCTCACTGAAAAAGGCCGTTGAAATGCTGCAAGTACAGGTAGCAGCTAGGTCTGGTGGACCTGACGCCACGACTCTCCCCACCTCTCCACTGGCACCTGCCATCCTCCGTGCACCGGTCCAGAAGAAAATCCAATTTCCAGTAATGTCCGTGTACGAAGGAGAATCAGACCCAAAAGTCCATCTGGCCAAGTACGCGGATTTCATGATTTCTGTCGGTGCCACAGACTCCACCCAATGCCGAAATTTTCCGTTGACCCTAGGGGATCGAGCTCACCGTTGGTTCTCCTCACTTGCCCCGGGGTCAATCTGCTCATTTGGCCAACTCTCGCGGGAGTTTCTGGCCCATTTCTCTGGGTTTGGATCTTACCTTACCCAGAAGCACCGACTCGCCAACATCCATCAGGGCGAGAATGAAACCGACCAGCAGTACCTGGAAAGGTTCGACAAGATTCTGCTGGAAGGCGAGCCGGTAAGCGACGACACTAAGGTTATCGCAGCAATGGGCGGACTCAGAAGGGGCACCGACCTCTGGAAGGAAATGCACCTCGCATGTCCCAACACTTATAGTAAATTCCGCCATAAAGCGGGGGTGTATGTGGCTATGCAGGAGGCACTACTGAAAGAAGTTGGTGCCCACGAGGAGAAGAAGCCCTACGGGAAGAGGTCTGGGGGCACCTACAAAGCCCCCCGGAACTTAAAGGCCTTCGGCGAGGGAGACGAGTTCAAAGAAAAGCTCAACCAGGTCCTCGCAGTCCCCGTCGACCACGTCTTCACTGCCGTCCAAAACAAGGCCATGCTGGAGGAGCCGAGGCGGATCCGCCAAGACCGCACGAAACTCAACCCCAACAAATTCTGTGCCTACCATCAGGCCATCGGCCACTTCACCAGCGAGTGCCGCGATCTCCTAAAGCAACTTTGGAAATTTTACGAGGAGGGAAAATTGGCCGAGTTCGTGAAGAAGGCCCCGGCCAAGAGACCAAGGTTCGAGAGGAGGGCCACCTCCGATGACGAAGAGGAGGAGCGGGACCAACCTGGCCCCCATCACAGACGGAGGGCACCGCCCCAACCTCAGCAAAATATGGAGCCGACTCGGGAACTCTTGGTTCTTGAGGAGGAGATTGGAGCCGCGGGAGGCCTCCGGGACGGAGGATTCTCCACATCTAGGAGAAAGAGGAAGGCCGAAATCCGGGCCATAAATCAAGTCCAGGAAGGCAGCTCCGGCCCCAGGTCCGCCTCGCAACTCGTTGACGAGCTAACATTTTCTTCTGCGGACCTGGAGGGGGTACTGATGCCCCATAACGACTCATTAGTGATAACCGCCGACATCATGAACGTCCGAGTTCACCGGCTGCTTGTAGACACCGGCGCATTCACTAACATTCTCTTCAAATCCACCTTGGATGCCTTGGGTGACTTTGAGTCGTACCTGGAACCTAGCAATGCTAGAATAGTGGGGTTCGGAGAGGCTGTAACCGTCCCCCTAGGTAGTGTAAGGTTGAGCGTCCAACTTGTATCGGCTGAGGATCCCGCAAGGAGACTGACTAGGCTCATAGATTTCCTAATTGTCGACCAGCAGTCCTCCTACAACGGGTTCCTTGGCCGCCCTTTTATTAATGAATTCAGAGCGGCATGTTCGACCTACTACTACTGTTTAAAATTTCCAACCCCGAAGGGTTCTGGAACTATAAAAGGTGATCAGAAAAAGGCTCGAGAATGTTTACTTCAAATCAAAGATAGCCGGGTCAAGAAGTCCATTACGCAGGTCCACATCCTCGAAGAGGACATTCAAATCAACCAAGATGTTGGACCTATGCCGGACACACAACCAACACCAATGGAGGATGTGGAAGAAACCCAAGTGTTGAGACCTGCGCAGGGGTCGGTAGCTGCGCAGGGACAGCAGCCTACTCCCATGGAGGTAGCTGGTGAGGCTCAAAGTGGACGACCTGCGGGAGGTCAAGAACCAACACCCATGGACGTTGACCCAACTCCCCAAGTCACCACACCATCCCAAGCTAACAGACCACCGGAGGTGTTCACAACCGACAAGCTCGCCCAAGCTGAAGGCCAACCCGATGACCTCGAACCGCGCTTAGGCCACGAGCCTGCGCAGATGTCACATGGGGAGTGGGACGAGCTCATCAACGACCCGAGGTGGAAATGTTAGAAGAGAAAGGCAACCCCCATGGAGGAGTTGACGGCACTCCCGGTGGACCCAGAAAGGGACTTAGAACTTTTCATCGGTTCTGAGTTACCTGAACCGTACCGGTCGAGGATGGAGCTATTCTTGATGTCCAACCTGGACATATTTGCCTGGTCCCACGAAGACATGACGGGGATCCCGTTGGAACATGCTTGCCACAGACTTAACATAGATCCGACGAAAAGACCCGTGCGCCAGAAGCGAAGAAAATATGGACCAGACAAGTACGCAGCTCTAGCAGTTGAGGTGGAAAAGTTGTTAGACAACCAACTCATCAAGGAGGCTTTGTGTCCGCAGTGGGTCGCGAACCCCGTCCTGGTAAAGAAACACAACGGGACTTGGCGACTCTGCATTGATTTCACGGATTTGAATAAAGCATGCCCGAAAGACAACTTCCCACTACCTCACATTGACCAGCTGGTGGACAGCACTGCAGGCCATGAAATGATGACATTCATGGACGCTTTTGCTGGCTACCATCAGATAGCTCTGCACCCGGAAGATCAGGAACACACGGCGTTCTACACCAACAAGAACATATACTGCTGGGAAAGAATGCCGTTCGGACTCATCAACGCCGGAGCTACCTACCAAAGATTGGTAAACAAAATGTTTGACCAACGCATTGGCGAATCCATGGAGGTGTACGTGGATGACATAGTTGTCAAAAGTTTGAGAAAGGAAGACCACCTGGGCCACCTGAAACAAACCTTCGACATACTGCGCCACTACAACATGAAGTTGAACCCCAAAAAGACCAGCTTCGGCGTACACTCGGGGAAGTTCCTGGGGCACCTAGTTAGCCAGCGGGGAATCGAGGTCAACCCGTCACAAGTTCAATGTATAATTGAAATGGGGAACCCCGACTCCATCCAGAAAATTCAAAGGCTAACTGGATGCATGGCGGCCCTTAACAGATTTATCTCCAGGTCCGGCGATAGAAGTCGTCCATTTTTCGAGGCGATTAAAGCAAACACACGTAGGTACAAAGAGGCGGTCAAAGCCAACGAGCTCCACCTAAAAAACCACTTCGTCTGGACAAGTGAGTGCCAACGAGCCTTCGAAGACATCAAAACATACCTGGCGGACACACAGATTCTGTCAAAGCCGATACCTGG
>JAPKLY010003084.1:0-20556 GCA_026898435.1 Prunella vulgaris | reverse complement strand
TCATAATAATAATAATAATAACTTATGTAAATTTTATTATCTATGGTTATTGTGTTTACGGGTGTTACAATAACATTTCTGAATTTCTATCATTTGCGCACAGAATTACACCAATATTTCGAGAAAACAAGAACTTAATTTATTAATAAACACTTCTTTAATCATCATCAATATTTTTTATGCAAACATTATCATGCTTTACAACATTTTGTCCAACTCGATTAAAACATAATTGATCCCATACTACTGATAATACTTCTTTAAATGTGTCGCGCTCCAAGTGTAAGATGTAGTTTACCCTTCAAGATCTTCTAGGTCATATGTCCCATTAGCCCAACATGCGGTGACTCGAAATGGTCCTTCCCAGTGGGTTCGAAAATTCCTAATGGGACTGCTAATCATCTTCTCAATACCAACTCCCAGACCTTGAACTCTCTATAACGCACTTGAGTGTTGTAGTATCTTTTTACTCTTTGTTTGTAGGCTGTGTTCCTTAGTTTGGATGAAGCTCGAGTTTTCTCTAGAAGATCCTTTTCTATAGCCAAGGCTTCACTTTTGGCTTCTTCGTTGTAACTCACAACCTTCCAAGTCTGATTCTAGATTTCCACCGGCACTACTACTACGGTTCTGAATGCTAACCTAAATGGTGTTTCTCCTGTGCTGGCCTTATAGGGCGTACGGTAGGACCAAAGTATTTCGGGGATCTCGTCAGTCCAATTGCCTTTCTTGTCTTCCAGGTGAATTTTCAAGATGTGTTTGAGAATCTTGTTAACAGCCTCAACCTATCTTTTAGACTGTGGTTGGTACGGAGTTGAGTAATGTTTCTTTATATTCTAGGAGTTACAAAATTCTCTGAGCTTCTGTCCGTCGAACTTTTTCCCGTTATTTGTCACAATAGACTATGGAAGTCTAAACCTACAGGCTAGGTTCTTCCAGATGAAACTGATCATCTTTTCCTGCATAACGGTCACTAATGCTTCAGATTCAGTCCACTTGGTATAGTAGTCGACAGCTACTACTGCGAATTTAACACCGCCTTTCCCTGCACGGAATGGGCCGATCAAGTCAAAACCCCATTTTGCAAAAGGCCATTGGCTGAAGACTGATTTAAGTTGATTAGCTGGAGTGTGGATGTTTGGTGCGAACAACTGGCACTTGTGACACTTTCGGGCAACGCTGATGGCATCTTTTCATAGGGTGGGCCAGTAGTATCCTTGTCTGATTATTTTATATGCAAGGGCTTGCTCCCAAGAATGATTCCCATAGACTCCCTGGTGGATTTCTTCTAACACTTTCTGGTCTTCTTTAGTGGAAAAACATTTTAGTAGGGGTAGATAGAACCCTCGCTCATACAACTGTCCGTCTATAAGTGTGTAAGTGGCTGTTTACTTGACTAGCCGACTAGTAACCCACACATCTTTTGGTAATGCTCCATTTTCTAAGTATTTTTTTATGTGAGCTTGCCAATTATAAATGTCCTACTGCCCCCCCACTCGACGTGTGATTTTTTTTATAATCAGATGTTGAGGGATTCTGCAGTATTGGGATCACCACTTTCGATAGCTCCGCTTCTTCGTTGCTCGTGGCTAGTCGTTCTAGATTGTTTGCTTGTGTGTTTTCCAACATGGAAATCTGTTCAATATAGACATGTTTGAACAACGATATTAGATGCTCCACTATTTTTTGGTAGAGGGCCATCTGTTGGTCTTTAGCTTTATATTCCCCGTAGACTTGGGATATTATTAGTTGGGAATCTCTGAAAATTTGCAGTTTGGTTGCCCCTCCAGCTAATGATAGCCGAAGTCCAGCTATTAATGCTTCATATTCAGCTTCGTTATTGGTTGCCTTGAAATCGAATCTTATTGCTGATGTGAAGACCTGTCTGTCTAGACTGATTAATGAATTTGGATTCTAGACTGTATTTTGGATTATGGTTTTTATTGTTGCTGTCGTGAATTTTGGATTATGGTTTTTTTTATGTCTTTTGGATTATGGTGTTTTTATTTTGGACACTACTGTTGTATTACACTGTATATTGCTGATGTATTTTAGACTATGGTGCTGCTGTATTTTGGCAATATTATTGTTGTATTTCAAGACTATGTTGCTGCTGTAGTTTGGTTATATTGCTGTTGTATTTTGGCTATATTGTTGCTGTATTTTGGCCTATATTGCTGCTATATTTTGGACTATATTGCTGCTGCATTACAATGTACTCTATGTTTTAGCAACCATATTGAACACAAAAGCTATTGCATTAAAAATATAGGATGGAACACAATAGATGTAGATAGTAGGTGCTTCATACATAGGTTCTTAGTACATAAAAAAAAAGACAATATGTGTCCAATACATATATTCTAAATTCTAGAATCAATTCACTTGAAGATAGTAGGTGTCCAAGATAGAAGAATAATAATGAGAAGGATTCCTCTCATTTGCCTAAGCTGTGAAATTTCTTCACCCATACCCATCATTTATTTCTTCAATAGTTCAGTCATTTCATTTACATTTTCCACTCCAAATTCAGCATCTTTTAGCTTCTGAGTCAGATCCAAATTTTCAGCTACTAGAGAATCAATCCTCCTCATCATTCCAAGAAACATTCCTTGACCAACCACTTCATGTTTATCTACCTAGACAAAAAAAATTGCACCCACCATTCATAGAGTAAACACATGTATAAAATAACCTACCTTTGTTTTTTGGCCTTTGAGATACAAATGTGGCAACAGGTTTTCCACATAGCATATTAGTAGGTGGAGCAACACTTGTGTACAAATTTCTACCGTAGAAATATCCATTTTTTAAAAATTCGCGGATCTAAACCGGGTCGGGTCAGATTTGGACATTTTTTTCCAAAATTCGCGCAACTTGTAGTTCTAGATTTTTTCGCTCCCAGGTATGTTACAATTTGGGCAAAGACGTGTTACAATTAGGCAAAATCTGTGTTACAAATTCTTAAAAAATTAATTTTTTATACTTTTCAAGTAACTATAAAGAAAATATGTATTTCTGCAAGTATAAATATGTGTTACTTAATTTATTTTTTATTCTCTTTATTGATTTATGTTAATAATATGTTATTAATGTACTTAATACATCATTTAATACCTTATATATGTTATATAAAATATAATATGTATTTTTATAAGGATAAATAAATGTTTGTGCATACAGTAACACACATTTGATCCTGCAATAACACACATTTACTCTAATTGTAACACATATTTGCAGTAACACACATTTACTCTAATTGTAACATACATTTGCAGTACCACACATTTACTCTAATTGTAAGAGACATTTACTCTAGATGTAAGACACATTTGCAGTAACACAAATTTACTCCAATTGTAACATAAATTTGCAGTAACACATATTTACTCTAATTGTAACACATATTTGTTTCTCAATTTGTGTTATTATATGAGCATATATGTGTTACTATAGGATAAAATGTATTTTTATTAAGAATAAATATGTGTTACACATACAATGTAACATATACATGTGTTACATTGCATGAAAAATATTTACTTCTACAAAAATAAATGAATATGTGTAAAAAACAACATTTAATCTGGTTGTAACACACGTTTTGCCTTAAAGTAATATGCATTTGCCCCAATTGTAACATAACTGGGAGCGAAAATTACAAGTTTCGCGAATTTTGGAAAAAAATACTCAAATTCAATCCGACCCGGTTTAGACCCGCGAATTTTCAAAAATGGATATTTCTACGGATCTTTGACCCATAGAAATTTGTATATAAGTGTTTGTCTAGTTGGTGAAAACATTTTTGTGATGAGGAAGATGATGAAGACATAGTTTCTTTGATTTGTGGTGTTTGATGGTGAATGAGAATGGGGTTTGGGGTATATATATATATATATATATATATATATATATATATTAAACAATTGAATATTTTCCCTCAATATTCAACTTAGCAGGATTTTCCTCCAATTTGGGCGTGAAACTGGAGGTTGTTTTCCCTTCAAATTAAGCTTGAAATCTGAAATTTGAGTAAAAAGAAATTTGGGAACAAAAGTGCCATAAATTAACGGAACTGTTAGTTTTTTTATGTTGGGACAAAAACTACAACTGAAAAATGTGAATGGGGCTAATTTTGCACACCTTGGGATCAAAAGCGATCAAGGTCGTGTCCTATGGGAGCAGAACTGCAATTTCCTCACTGCGAACGAATTCAATCGTTGCACTACTATCTTCAAATTCCGTTGTAACCAATATTTTACTCTGCAGTTGGGTAGTTGGTTGAAAATCCTTCAATGAAAGGTAACTATCTCGGTTTCGTATAGAAATTTAATGCATACCACTGGTGGAGGCAGCATGGCCATTCGCCGCTGTATCAAAGCTATTCTTGAGATTGGAAAGGCCAAATAATGAGTGGGCCTACCAGGGAACTTGTTAATTAATTAATTGCAGGGAATAAATTGATCAAAGGTCTGCCTTATGGGAGAAAGCATTGCAATGGAATAAGGCAGCCCATCCGTGGGTTGAAAGGAGCGAAAGTTGACTGGTTAAAATTAAAATTGTAATTAAAACTTAATTTTGGGTGCACTCAAGACACACTCAAATTTTTACATACGCTATATAATTTTCTTTAATATAGATGACTTAAAAGTTGTTGCAGTTCAAAACTTAATTTTACATGAAAATTTAATCCTATGTGAAAAATTATAAATTTATATATCTGTATATATAATATTATATAAATCATTGATACCCCTATATGCTAAATTCAAAAAATCATATATATATATATATATCAGATACATTATAAATATATATATATATACATACATATAAATTATATAAATGATTGATATACATATATATAGATTCAAAAAATCGTAACAAATTAAATCTTATAAAATATTATGTTCTTAACTTTTTAATAATATAGTTTTTGATATTTTCTTGATTTTCTTATGACATACATATATAATAATAAAATTTTATTGATTATCATTAAATATAACAAGAGTAAAGTCTTTTGTGCACCAGTTACACCGTACAATTCAAGTTCATTTCTGAAAAGTTAAACAAAATACTACTGAAAAGTTACACAAATTATTACTAAAAAGTTAAACCATTAAAAATACACTTTTCAATAATAGCATGTATAACTTTTCAGTAATATTTTGTTTAACTTTTCAGAAATGAACTTGAGTTGCACGGTGTAACTGGTGCATACAAGACTAAGCCGTATAACAAATATCATTTACAAGAAATTTTTTCCAATTTTGTAAAAAAAATTTTAGTGATATTTATTTTTAGAATTATTAATGTTTTAATATTTAAATAAACTAATTGTTTATCTTTTATTTACAATTGCAATTGATTTGTGTTGTAATAAATTAAATTTCATTTTAATTTAAAATTACTTGACAACAAAACATTGAATGTAGATAATATTATTTACATTAAAAATATAATTTTTTAATAATCATTACGCGGGTCTACATAGTAGATATAAATATATGTATATATATATATATATGTATTTTTATTTATAAAAATAAAAATATATTGAATTACATTAAAAAATAAATTAATTTATTTACATTGAATCTAAATTATATAAATATATTTTATATACATAATTTCTATATATTTTTAAAAAAATAAAAGATTATACATATTTTTAATTATAAAAGCTCACACAAAACTCATGATTCTAAAATATATAACTAAATCTCCTTCTGTCCTAAAATAGTCCTCTCGCTTTTTTTTTTAATTTGTTCGGAGAATTTTTATACAATGTGAATTATATTTCAGGACAGACTTCACACTTTTTTTTGAATTTGTGAAGAGAATCAAAATTAATTTAAAAAAAATGTGAAGAAATTTTTTTCTCCTTTTTTAATTTATGTAGATTTTTTTAAAAAAAAATATGAAGACTATTCGGAGATTTTTTCGAATTTTCTTGAACACTTTAATGCAGGTTTTTTCCTTTTAATTTACCCTAATCTTTATTTAAAATACTAAAATATTTTTTAGAAATTTAATAAAATATAGTGACAAAAACTTGTAGGAAATCGAGTTCAAAATTAATTAGATTTGCCGATTATCACTGTTATGTGCTCACAATATCGTTGTTATATGTATAATCACTTTCACCGTTAAAAATTACTCAAATTTTTATAAAACTGATAAAGTAAAGTACTTTACAGACCATTTTTTGAACCATTTTTTAATACAATACTTATATTTATGGGCTTCTTTTTTTTGTCTAATTAAAAAATGGTTAATGGTATTTCACAGAAAACGTACTCCACTAATAATATGTATAAATAATAATATGGGAATGTTCTTTGCTATATATGCCGTATGAACATGTTTTCCATGGCGATTGCATTAACCAATGTCTGCGGACTAGCCATTACTGATTTCAGATGCCCACCCATATTTAATTAGTTCTTTCAAGTTTATATGCTATTTAAATCTTGTAGTTAATTAATTATTCCATTTGGATACACGTTTGAATCTTATCTTTGTTTTATTTTATTTTGGATAATATGAAATATTAATTATAGTTTATCGTAAGTTTATCATATATAAAACTGTTTTAAAGTATTAAACTATTTGGTCAAATATACCAATATATTCACCTTGAGTATCAAAAAGTTAAGATCAATAAACTTTATAACAATTATAACATTGACCTACATCGATACTTTTGATGAGATTTTTTAAAATTCTTTATTAAATATCTGATAAAATATGATTAGATTTACAAATAAATATAAAAAATAATAGTTCCTTATTTTTATAATTTGTTTATACCACGACCTTTGTATATTTTAAAAATTAACTTTTTATATATACCAATATTATACATTTGATTTATGACAAATAAATAAGTAGTTAACAAATAAGTACATGCACAATATAAATACAATATTATAACAAATAAATTAAATAATTAAAAAATATGTGCACATGCATAACGCATATATTATATTATGTTATACTATAGAATATTTTTTTTTAGAATTTCATAGAATACAAAATTATATATTGATTTATTGACATTTTACTATAAAAAAATTGGTAAATTAATAATAAAAGTATATATGCTAATGGATATATATGAAATATTACAGAGATTTTTTACCATAATTATCACTTTAGCGGTTGGCAGAATTAATTTTCAAAATGACAAAAATTCTCCTTCTATCTACCCACCCTCTTACCATATTAATCATATTGAGATAATTTTGAGCCCATTAAAAAAAGTCATATTTCAATAATGGCAAATTAAGTATTATGTGTGTAATACAAATGAAAAATCGAATTTAATTTGATCCAAATTATCATTTGATTCAAATTATTGAGTCAGATTATTACACGCATAAATCTTATTTCCCTATATATTACACACATAATATCCACTATTAAATTAAATTAATGTAGGAAAATTTTTATATTAGGACCCAAAATTTAAGGTAATTCTCAACTTAAGACTTTAATTCTGGAGTGTCTCAAAATAAGGTCTACATTTTGAATTTTTCTCATTTTAAGATCTAATTTTATTATCTTTGTCTTAATTCAAGGCCCGATCCATTTATCTTTATTTCAATTTAATTTTTTATAAAAAAACTCAAAGCATAATAATATTTTATTTCGAATTAAGATTTAAAATATAAAATAAAATAATTTTTTTTTAATATTCATATTTGACGTAATTAATTTTTTTCAATTCATCGTTCATCAAGAAAAAATAAATTTTAAAGCATGTTTAATACTTGCATAAAATATTATTTATTTATTTTTAGTTTGATATATTATACCTAAAAAATTAATTAAATACAAAAAAATTATGTTTGATATATTATACTTAAAAATTAATTAAATACAAAAAAAAATTATTTTGTTAGTAAAGCTTTAAAAAAATAAAGATAAATGGATTGAGAAATAAAGATAAAAAAAATAGTGAGCCTTGAATTGGGACAAAGGTAAATGTAGATCTTAATTTGATACATTTCAAATTAAAGTCTTAAATTGAGACTGACCTTAAAATTTGGACCGTAATATAAAATTCTTCCATTAATATATAAAGGGGTGATCTGATGATGTCGATAGCCATTAAAGAAATCCCCTATATTCTCTCGACTCTGTTGTTGAAAATCGTGATTTGAGGATGTCGATAGCTATTAAAGAAATCAAATCGACAGTCAGGGCGGCGATTCTACGTCGAAGCTGGGTTTGCATAAACTTCTTCTTGAAATTCAGATGCTACAGATTTGTTGAAACCCCCAACTTTCCTTTTCTCCATCTCATAGATGTGGATACGCTCGAACACTTCGCCAACCATATGGCGAACGTCAACGAATCCTTTACCGAGGACAATCTCCAAGAGGCGCTCGACGGCGTTCTGGCTCCTCTGATTCATCCGATCGATTTCCGTAAAACGCTGGTGGAATGTGCGGTGAAGGACGTCCTCCGAGTTTTAGAAACGGAGCCCCTCTGCAGTCGGAAAAAGTGCAATTTCAATTTGGATGTTGATGTGGAGGTCGAATCTGAATGCTATCATATGTATGATTATGATGATGATGATCATATGGTCCCCGCTGCAGAATCATCAATTGAGTGTTTGAAGAAAGTCATTGTTGTTGAGCAACGGACTTGCAGCATCTGCCTTGAAGACTTGGTAGCCGGTGAAGAGTTCTTGTCAATGCCGTGTCATCATGTTTTTCACCGCGGTTGCATCCACCAGTGGCTGAGCACCAGCCATTACTGCCCTTTTTGCCGTTTTGAAATGCCCACTGCACACTCCACACATTCTTGAGCTAAGCTACACATTCATTTTTATTTTTCTGGAGAGAAGATATTTCCATTCATTTTTATTTTTCAGGAGAGGAGAGATTGTTAACATGATTCAGAGAGAATCAAGAAAATATTTGAAAGAATATATATTAAGTTTAATTATTTCTTTTCAAATTCTAATATTCGTATGGGTATGTGATTCTTTGTAAGACATTTATGATCGAAAAGAAACGTATGTTGTATGTATGTTTTTGCAATGTTTGTTTCTGACTATTAATTAGTCGGTAATTATTATTTCCGATGACATATGTTCCGTCGGTATAAATCCGTCAGAAAAACACATGTTTCTTGTGGTTTATATGTATAATAACATAAATCTCATGTTATTATATTATATTATAATTGCTATAGATTTTATTGACCCAAACTTTCTATTTTCATTGATTCTGGCATAAAGAGTTAATCTCGACCTTATATTTTAAGTGTTTTAATATTAATTCTATACAAATTCTAGTATGCACTTGGATGCATAGTATGCACCTTGATTTTAGTTCAATTTTAAATTTAATTTGATTTTTCCAAAAACACACACTACACGCCGCACTATGTGTTTTTTTGTATAACAAGTGTTCTTGGGGTATTGAAAAGAATTGTTATTGGGGGTATTAAGGAGTTGCTCTTGGGGTATAATAAGATATTATTTGGGGTATTATAAATTCACGAGGTTCAAATGCTTATAAACTGTTGCATAACCTGGAAGCTGTAACTCATCGAATCAGCACATAGCATTGTCTGCTAGTTGGTTATCATTTTCTTGTTTCACAAACTGTAGAAACTTAGCATGTAGTATTCCGTTAGCATCATTTTGTTCTCTGATATGACGTCCTAATGCAGATTGTTGATTGAGATTATCATTTCTAGAAAGAACATGGCGAAGAAATGTTTTTGGTTGATGGTTATTTGCATCTGCATTTCAAGCTTTTAATATGGATGATATGTGTTTCTGCTTCTCTTATGTGTGAAGATTGAATGAGACTGCGAGTCATGACCCTTGATCGCATATTTAAGCAGCTTGCCTCATGCTCGCAATGTACTCAAACTCTGTGGGTGTAACTTTATATTTTGGACAAAATATTAGCTATTCTGATTTGTATCATTTTATATAATAATGTTGAAAATCAACAAGAATGTTTAAAAAATAAATTTATCAAAACATAAAATTCCCTCAAATTTAAGTAATACCTGAAGAACAATTTATAAATATCCCAAGAACAACTCACAATACTCCAAGAACAATTAACAAAATCATTAAATTGTTCTTTTAGATATTATACATTATTCTTTGGATAATATATATTATTCTTTGACTATTACAAATTGTTCTTTTAGGACTTATTATAAATTATTCTTTGGGTTTATTCATATATAAATTATTCATTGTGTATTATAAATTATTATTTGGGTAAGATAAGATGTTCTTTGGGTATTATAAAATGTTCTTCGTGTATTATAAATTATTCTTTGAGTATTACTCGTTTATTAATTATTAATTATTAATTTTTCATTTATAAATTGTTCTTTGGATATTATAAATTATTATTTGGTATTAAATATTGTTCTTTGAATATTATAAATTGTTATTTAGGTATTATAAATTATTCTTTGGATTTATTCATTTATCAATTATTTATTTATAAATTATTCATTGTCATGTATTACAAATTATTTTTTGGGTATTATAAGATGTTCTTTGGGTATTTATAAATTGTTCTTTGAGTATTACTCGTTTATTTATTAACTATTCATTTATAAATTGTTCTTTGGATCTTATAAATTATTATTTGTGTATTATATAGTAATATTTGGGTATTATAAATTGTTCTTTGAGTATTACTCGTTTACTAATTATTTATTTATTAATTATTCATTTATAAATTATTCTTTGGATATTATAAATTATTATTTGGGTATTATATATTGTTCTTTGAGTATTATAAATTATTATTTAGGTATTATAAATTATTCTTTGGGTTTATTCTTTTATCAATTAATCATTTATAAATTATTCATTGTGTATTTTAAATTATTCTTTGGGTATTATAAGATATTCTTTTGGGTATTATAAATTGTTCTTAGAGTATTACTAGTTTATTAATTATTTAATTATAAATTGTTCTATGAATATTATATATTATTATTTGAGTATTATATATAGTTATTTGAGTATTATAAATAGTTCTTTAGGTATTATCAATTATTTTTTGGATTTATTCATTTATCAAATATTCATTTATAAATTGTTCATTAGGTATTATAAATTATTCTTTGGGTATTATATATTTGTTCTTTGGGTATTATATATTTGTTCTTTGGGTATTATAAATTATTTTTTAGGTATTATAAATCTAGTAAGATATTTTATACCGTATTTCCATCACCTATAATCAGAAGCGTAAAAAATATCGGGAGATACCTAACCATGTATAAACAATAAAAATGTAGAAGGTATGTCTACCTTGGAACAACTTGTAATTAGTTGTTTTAATGCCTGCCTTCTGTGGTCGAGTTTAATCGAGTACGTTGTGTTTTTGACGTCATCTTTCTTCTTCGCTGCAGCCGTGCATTTTGATCCCCATGCATTGAGAAAAAGTTGTATTGCAAGAAACTGTAAAATAATTTGTGGATTTCCTATTGTGGGTGGATGAGGGTAAACTGAGTCCAAATTATATCACATCTACAAATTTAGATGTCGAGATGGGATCGAGCAGTAGGCCAAACCTTGCAAAAGTTTGGTTTTTTTTTTATTGGCAGGATGAACAATTCCAGTTTTCTTTTTCGCGACTCCAGCGTCATAGAGGTGGGCAATTCCAGCTTCCGGCATTTCAATGGAGGATGGCGAGGTTCAATTCCGGCGAAGGTTGCTTCTCGCAGACAGCTATTGTTGTGATGGTGTTGAAATTCCTGCCGAAGAAGAAATTGGATTGGAAATAGTCAATATTGATGCTCAATTAAGGGTGTATACTATGCATTCAAGTGCAAAAATAGACACACTCTTAATTCTATATATTTAAATTTTATAAATATATGCATCATATATAAATATTATAAATATATTCAAAATATCAAATCCTATATTTAATTTTTTTTAATTTCAACCATTTATCTTAATTTCTAAACTACTATAAATTCAAATTCTATAAACATTATTATTATTATAATTTTTAACATTATTACTTCGTGCATTCTCTTGTTTCTTCTTAATAATCTTATGGTGTTCTTATTCACCGTGTTTTGATATTCGATTGTTTTTTTAATCTTTTATAGTCGATTTTTTTTAAGTTCGTATTTTACATCTAATAATTTGGTGAGATAATACTCATTTTTCTATTGTTATACAGTTTTCATGATTTTCTACTACAGATAATGTTTAATTGTTACAATTGCATATTTATTTAATTTAAAATTTTGATATTTGAAGATTTATAATTCAAAATTTTCTTGATTAATTATAAAAATAAAAAATAAATCATAAATATTTCATGATTTTCTTAATATATGAAAGATTAAATCTTATAAAAAAATGAATTTTCACCCTAATTTCAATTCTATAAACATATATGATAAATCAAAATTCTTTGTTGCAATATATATTTCAATTATAATATTTTTTATTTAACTTATTTAATTAATTTTAATTTGGACTTTTGTAATATTTAATCAAATTAATATAAAAATGAATAAATCAAATGAAAATCGTTTATCTTATAATTGAGTATTATATTTATAAAAATTATTAATTAAATAACAAAAAATATATAATATTTTCTCTTATACATACAATAAATTTGGGGCATTTACATTTTGGTTAAAAAAAGTGACCATATTTACAAATTGACTCAAAATATTTGCACAAATACATAATTTTTGTTTGTGCAAAACATAACTCTGTTTTGCACTAAACAAATTTGTAAATAGTTCCATGCTTTTTTAATTATTTTGTAATTTTTTTATTTTTATTTTACACCTCAAAATTTGTGGATATACAAACTAGTGACTATATATTATTGTTATTAAGTGGTTTTTATTGATACTTCTCCGAATTATTGTATTCCATCGCTTTTAAAATAAGTACATTTAAGAATTTAAATTTCGTTTCAATTTATGTAGCGTCTTATCTATTTGTCATATTTTTTTGGTATTTGCATATTAATTTAAAAAAGTGAGTATATTTACAAATTGGTTCACAACATTTGCATACAAGTATAATTTTTTCTTGAAGATAAGCATATATTTTTTCTGCACAAAGCTAATTTGTAATTAATGTAAATTTTGTGAACCATTTTATAATTTTCCAATTTTTTTTGTTTTACTCTTGTATACATCAAGTGTTTTGTGCAATTTAAATGCTTATCACTAAAAAGTCATTCTTGATTTCACCGACAAGTCACCATTGTTATAATTTAACTCATAATTATAGGGTTAGGTTATATACACCCACAACTGTTTGAAGTGCCCATATCTAAATATATAATTATCTATAACAATATATAAAATGATCATTATGTTTTTCATTATAAATTAAATTAATGATTCATTCTTACAATTAAAAATTGTTGTTGCAGATGAATTTAAAGAAAAAGAAAGCAGATGAGCGCACCAACAATGATGGAGAAAAAACGTGGCTTCAACATGAGTCACACCTTTTTTAACTCATGTACAAAATTTGAGAGAGAGAAAGCAACCAATCGGAAATTGAGGCCCAACTCGCGACATCAAAGCACATGGTCGCCGAAAACTGGAGAAGCTCGCAACTAAGGACGACAATGGCGGCGCAGGCGCAAGAATGATAACTGCTTTAGATTCCAATGATGGCAGCCTCAGTGGCAGAAGGGAAAACAGCAGCTGATCGCGATCCACCCCTCCTCCCCATGCCACCGCAATACCAATCGTAAACCGATGCACACAACCATTTCCCCAGGCGATGTCGCCCACCATGCGCAACAGTGGAAGACGAATTGAAATTAAAATTGAATTTAGGGTGCACCCAAGACATGCTCTTGATTTAAAAATTTGATGTTTGAATTATTTATTTGTCTTTTAATATTCTTTTTTTCATGTTCTTAATATTTTGATATTGTTTAATTATTTTTTATGTTTAATTTAATTACAGGTTCGCATTAATAATCATTGTGTCTACGTCATACATATCGTAAGTTATTGATAATTCTAGATAAGAAAATATTCTAAAACATAATATTGTGTATGGGTTATGCATGTGTAAATATTTTTTAATTACTTAATAAATTATCGCAATATTTTGTATGTGTTTTGCATGTGTAGATTATTGATAAACGTATATGTTAGATTCAAGAAATCACACACACATATATATATAAATTATTAATACACGTATATGTAAATTTAAGAAATCGTAACAAAATAAATCTTATAAAATATTATGTTCTTTATTATTTTAATGTTCTAATTTTCTTTTAACATACCTATATAATAATAAAAAGAGATTATTACATCTATAGTCTTTTTTTCATGTTGAATCACATCTAAGGCCTTTGCTTTTTCCAAATACCAACCAAGGCCATTTTTTTATACATATGTCCTTCATCTTTGAATTTAATTACTTCAATGCCATCTATTTTTCTGAGCAAAACGTCCCATACACCTGTACCATCAAATCAATTATTATTGCCTGATAAATAGCTGGACCCATCTAATAAACACTATTGAAATTTAAAATTGTCTTTCTCTCTCGTAACATTCTCTCCCCTCTCTCTAAATTCTCTCTCATTTGGCTCTGAAAAGACAGTGTTGGTTGAAAAAAGGGAACTGCGGATCCCGGCGAGGTGGGTGTGGCGGTTTCTGGCGTTGAGAGAGAGAACTCGCCTCCCATGGATTCCGGTGTTACAGAGGAAAACTTTGTCTCTTCTTTCCGGCGCGGTCAGGCTTCAAGCGGCAAAATTGAGTGGTGGCTCTGGCTTCAGAATTCCGGCATGGATGGAGGTTTCCGGCGGACGTTCGAAGTTCACCGCTGTCTAGAAAGTCGCGTGACCAGAACTGTACCGCTACCACTCTGCCCTGTTCGCCGATCCGAAGCCGGAATCGATCTACAGCTCTGTATCAACAGCCGCTGGAAACTGAAGGCGCCTCTGATCGCCGAATCGCACACCTGCCCGCCGGAGACCAAGTTTTCGAGATGACCTGAGGCATTTAATTAGGAGAGAGAGAAATGGATGGAAGTTTTAGAGAGAGAAAGAGGGAGGAGAATTTCCGGTAGACAGAGGACAAGCGAGTTTCGTAATTCCGACGGTTGGCGATTGTGAATTAGGGTGCTGGAACAGAGGTATGACCATCGGCCATTAATTCTGTCACAGGCGAGTTTCAAAATTTTATAAACCTGTTTATTTTTAAATCTTCAAAGAATATACATTTTCGTGTTTTTAAATTCTCTCTCTCACTCACAACCTGTTTATTTTTAAATCTTCAAAGAATATCCATGTGAGGTTGTCTGGATGATTTGAACTTCCTGTGATTTTGAGGGATTTGAAATACCTCAATGTACCTTCAATTAAAATGCTACCTGAGATGGATTTCAGTATATGAGAGAGGGTCATGGAGGGTTTCCTTTTTCTTCAATTTAAAAGCTTTTTGAGGTATTCCTGATTGTTGTTGCTATTCATTTTCTGCCTTTTGAGTCTTTTGCTATCACGTGATGTTGCTCTAAGTTTAATTTTGTGGGTTTTCTTTTTTTAATTATGATTCGTATTTGAACCATTGAGTTTGTTGGGCACTAATTTGAGAAAATCAGAAATTGAAAATGTTTTGGGGTTTCTGAGAATTATACACGGAAAAGAAGAATGTGGCGCATGGTGTTGTAATATTCATATGATGCAAGAACTGTATCTGAAGAAGTTTGAGAAGTGAAGGCTCCAGATTATGTGCATTTTTTGTTATGTTTCTTTTTTCTTTTTTTAAATTTTAATATAAATTTATGTATTGATTGACCGTAGTATTTCAACCACGTAGAAGATCTCTTCACCTGGGGTAACGAATGAAGTTGCGTTGTCCAATCTGCAAAGGGAAAAAAAGAATTTTGTGAGCTGAAGGTGTTCGACGAATTGCCCGAATGAAAAATTAGTTGCTTTTGATGAGATTATCCTTACTTTGATTTGTTTACTGGGTAGACAAGAACAGACCCATTGTTTGTATCTGTTAGAATTTTGCCGAAAACACCTTCTGCGAAGGTGGAAATCTTGCTTCTAGGAACAAGAAGGTTGAGCCATGGGTGTGGAAGATCCCAGAGCCCTTTTGTGCGTACGCTAAGCTCTGCTATGGGTGTGGAAGATCCTTAAAAAAATGAAAACAATTCTCATTCTTCCCAGCTTTTGGGCCGGAATTTTTATCATATGCATGTATCAAAATAAATTAATTCCTAACATCAACCCAATTTATTTTCTTCATTTCATACAATTAATAATAGTATCTATTTTGCTCAATTAAAGCTCATATTTCTATCCAATAAAATATGGCAGATCAAAAGAAATTAATCCCAAATGGTATTTTAATTGGGAACTCACAATTGGGTCTTTAACTTCAGAAATGCGCTGCCAATATATCTATGAGTGGGCTTTAAAACAATAAATAACTCAATGGTACACTTGTAATTCACCGGAAAAGAGACTGGCCGGAATTTATTCGTCCGGAAAATTAAAAAAAAGCTACAATAATAGCTATGGTACAATAATTATGTCAATGGTACAATAATTAGATCAATGGTACACAAATATATTGTACCATTCGTCACCGGCAATAAGTACTTATGAGATGTGACGTGAACAATGTACGATTTGACGTGAACAGTGCAAGATGTGACGTGAATAGTTCTTGATTTGACATAATGTCACATCACTTGTACACATTCATAATTCGCGATACACAACTATACTCAATGGTACACAACTATACTCAACGGTACACAACTATACTCACCGGTACACAACTACGGTTTTGCCCCAAACCTGACATAGCTCCTCATGGCCTACGTGGTACTAAAAAAGTCTATTTTTGCTCCTACTTGAAATGTATGTAACATAGGTGGCTTTACATGTATATTACCCTTAACAAATGGCCCTACATGTAACCAACCCTAATAAAAATTTATATTATAAAATATTATGTTCTTGATTTATTTAATAATATATTTTGATATATTCTTGATTTTCTCTTAACATACTTACGTAGATATTTGCACATTCATATTTTAAATATTGTGTGAATAAGATAGTCTCAAATTTTATATGTATAGATTTATATTATCGAATAAATCTATATATCTTTGTACTATATAAAGACGAAGTTATGAAATCAACTCTACATATTTAAAATTTATATATATCTAGGTTCGTATTTTACATCTAATAATTTGGTGAGATACTATCTTTTTTTTCTGTTGCGACATAATTTTCATGGTTTTCTTTTGTAGGTAATGTTTAATTGCTACAATTGCACATCTATTTGATTTAAGATTTTGATGATGAATTGTTTATTTATCTTTATAGTATTCTTTTTTTTTTTGAGTAAGTCTATAGTGCAATATTGCACCGTGCAATATTGATTTAAAAATAAAAAATCTGAAAACTCGCGAGTCAACAAGGTCAAAAAAACAAAATTCGCGAATCTTTATTAGATCGGGTCGGATCTGAGCAATTTTTAAATTTTAGGATTTTCCTCCCTGTTGGTGTTACTGTATGAACAAATCTATATTACTATAAGATCAAATGTGTGCTACTATAAGAACAAATATATTTTTTTACATATATTCATTTATTTTTGTAGAAATGAAATAATTTTTTTTAATACAACGTAAGAGTAATATATGTGTTACTATAAGAAAAAATATTATTTTTTATAAATATTTATTGATTTTCATAGAAATCATTATTTTTTAAGATGTAGTAACACCAAGGTTTGAAATTTCGCGAAATTTCACCGAAATTTTGCCGAAATTTCGGAAATTTGAGGGTACCAATATGGAAATTCACTTGAACGATTATTTTTCCAAAATTTTGGGAAAATATCGGAAATTTTGGGAAATTTCGGTTACTATATCGATATCGGTCCAGGGTAATTCAAAATGTGCAGATTATCGAGAAATATCGTGGAAATTTCGGTAATTTATTGGTCAAAATTTCGGGAAATTTTGGGAAATAATTTTTTATTTTGTTTTCAATTCTCAATCCTCGGGACTTGGTACCATTATTGCTTAGACCAAGATGATCTTTCTTCTTTTACATTTGAGGCTCATAGGACATCATTTTGGTATTAGCTGTGTAATATTCAATAAATATGAACAATTGTTGTATCGTTTTATATTTCTTACGTATGTTTTCTTGATATGTTTGTTGTAAGATTCTCATTTTATTGAGATTTTAAGTTCAATTAATGTATTAAGACTAGGAATAATATTGTCTAAATTTTCATGTTAAATTTCCATCATTTTAATGAAATTTCCGTGAATTTTCTATTTTTTACCGATATCAATATTCGATATCGATATTTCGACCGATATATCCATAAATTCAGGGTACCGATATTTCCATCGATACCGATATTTTCATCCTTGAGTAACACACATATGTTCATGTAGTATACATTCTGGGTCTGCCGAGATATAATAACACATGTAAGATATTATTACATTAACAACATATTATCAACATAAAAATCAATAAAAAATAAAAAATAAATTAAGAAACACATATTTGTTCTCGTAAAAATACATATTATCCTTATAATTTTTTTAAAAATATAAAAAACTAATTTTTTAAGGTGTATTAACACACATATCACTACTACAAAAAATACTTAGCATAGCTCCACTTAGAGAGCTCATATGTTAATGAGCTTTCTAAGTAAATACGAAATTAATTTAAAAAAAAAGAAAAAAAAGCTTACAAAGCGGTTATAAACCGCTACACAAAAAAAAAAAAACAGCTTAGAAAGCGGTTAGAAGCGCTATAAACCTTTAAAGCGGTTCAGAACCGCAGTGAGTAGCAGCGGTTAATAACCGCTATGGGCTTTAAGCCCAGCCCAATTTTTTATCTTCTATTTTAACCGAAGTCATGACTGCCTCTTTTTTAATTCATTCCAACCCAGCTTCCTTTCATTCGTTTCCTTCGGCAAAATCCAATTTCCCTCAAAATCCCTTGATTTCTCCCCATCCATGGATATAACTTCAAGCTTTCTCGCCTTCCCCCATCCAAAGATCGCCGCCACTGCTGCGAAGGCCACCTCCGCTGCTAAGGACGCCGCCGCGCTGTGAAGGCTGCCGTCGATGCTAAGGCCGCCGCTCGATGCTGTAAACCGCCGATCTCCGCTTCTGAAGGCTACACGTTTTGAAACGGCGTAGATATAAACCGCACGTCTGAAAACGGTAATTTTAGTGAAAGATTCATTATTAATTTGTAGTAGATCGAAGATCCGTATATTATAGAACTAGAAAATTATTTGTATATCACAACCTTCCCCTTCTCTTTCTTTATCTGTTGATTTGTGTGCAGATGAAAGCTTCATCTCACAAGCTTCTCTTTCTTTATCTGTTAGATTTGTCCCGCAAGAATCAACAAATTAATAATGTTATTTTCATATAAAATGGAGTTTCATCTCACAGGCTCACGGTAATTTGTTTCGCAAGTAGTTGTTAATCTCAGGGCTATGAACATTTTATTTTTTTAGTATTGTTAATCAAAGAATTATGTTTTCAGTATTGTTTTCGATCAATGGTACTGTTAATTATAGCCCAAAAAATAATTAATATTTTACTGCCCATGTTTGTTGAGGAAGGAAAAGGGATAAAAAGAAATATAATTTTTTTTTTAAAATGACCTCACAGAGCGGTTCTTAACCTCATTCTAAGCTCGAATGTTATAGCGGTTTCCAACCGCTTTCTAAGTGAATTTTTACTTGCATAGCTTTCACTTGGGCCGCTTTCTAAGTGAATTTTTGTGAGCTCTCCAAGCCTTTTTTTGTAGTACTGTATGTTCATGTAGTATAAATTCTAAGACTGCCGAGATAGTAACACATGTAAAGTATTATTACATTAACAAAATATTATCAACATAAAATTAATAATAAAATAAAAAATAAATTAAGAACACATATTTGTTCTTGAAATTTTTATTGGACCCGGTTTGACCCGATAAGGATCCGCAAATTTTATTTGGGTATATTGCACGGGTCGGGTGCAGTGCAATATTGTATAATAGAATTTGTGTTTTTTTTCATGCTATTAATATTTTGATATTCGGGTTGTTTATTTTTCTTTTTATATTCAATTTTTTTGCAGGTTTGTTTTAAAATTATTGTGTACGCGTCATATACATCATAAATTATTTTTTATCATAAGTTATTCACAATTCTAGAAAAATAGATTTTCTATAGCATAAATATTGTGTATACGTTGTGCATGTGTACATATATTTTAATTACTTAATTTATTTATCATAATATTGTGTACGCACTGTGCATATACATATTTTTTAATTACTTAATTTATTAGTTAGAAATCAAAGATAAGTATTATATGTGTAAGACACACGGAAAATAGAATTCATGTGTATCAATTTTGATTTGATTGAAATTGTGATTCGATCCAAACTATCCATTTATTGATAACTTGAGAGTAGAGTCAAATTGTTACACACATATCCTATTTTCGTGTGTATTACACACATAATACCCACT
>JAPKLY010003083.1:0-20563 GCA_026898435.1 Prunella vulgaris | reverse complement strand
AAGACTCATTTTGGTCTTGAAGTTGTTGAACAAACTTGGTGGCAACGACATTGTTAAGATGTCAACTAGGTTATCTTTAGTAGGTAATTGAACATGTTTGATGATGCCTTGTTCAATCTTTTCTCTTGTGAGGTGGATATCTATTTGGATGTGCTTGGTCTTCTCATGTAGGCATGGGTTGTGAGCAATGTAAAATGCAGATCTACTATCAGTAAATATATTCACTGGTTGAGTATTAGCTATTTGTAGATCTTGAAGAATGTATAACACCCACTAAACTTCACAAACTGTAGAACATATGGCTCTATACTCAGCTTCTACAGAAGATCTGCTCACTGTGCTTTGTTTCTTCTATTTCGAAGAAATCAGTGAGTCTCCCAAGTAGATTGCATAACCTGTAATGCTCTTTCTAGTAAGTTCACATCTTGCCCAATCAGAATTTGTGAAGGCCTACAACTGAAAAGAGTTAATAGTAGAATAGAAAATGTCTTGACCAAATGTTGATTTAATGTACCTTAGCAATTTATGAGCAGTTATCAAATGTAAATTAGTAGGCTTACTCATGTGTTGTGTCAATGTTTGTACAGAATATGATATGTCAGGTCTAGTAATAGTGAGATAAAGAAGTTTTTCGACTATAATTCTATAAGTAGAAGGATCTTGCAGTGGACTAGCATATGAAGTTATGAATTTCTGTTTTGAATCCATAGGTGTTGAACAAAGTTTGCAATCCAGAAAACCACAGTCATTTAGTATGTCCAAGGCATACTTTCTTTGGCATAATTGTAATCCTTTATCACTGTAAGCTATCTCAATCCCTAATATGTATTTTAACATACCAAGATCTTTTATAGTAAACTTTTCATGCAAATAATTCTTGACAAAAGAAATGCCATCTACGATAGTTCTAGTTAATATAATATCATCAACATAGCATAATAAAACAGTGAAAGAGGATATGGTTTTCTTAGTAAACATGGATGTATCTGCCTTTGATTGAGTGAAACCAATGGAAAATAAAGTTTCAGACAGCTTACTGAACCACTGTTTGGAGGGTTGCTTTAAACCATATAAGCTTTTATTTAGCTTACAGACATGTTCATCATTAACTTTATAACCTAGTGGTGGAATCATATAAACTTCCTCATGTAAATCACCATGTAAAAAATCATTATTAACATCACATTGATGGATACACCAGTTTTTAGCAATGGCAGTAGAAAGAAGAATTCGTATAGTTGTTATTTTTGCAACTGGAGAAAAAGTATTAAAGTAGTTTATTCCTTCTTCTTGTGTATATCCCTTAGCTACTAGCCTAGCCTTATATTTTTCCATTGTGCCATCAACTTTATACTTTACTTTATATACCCATTTACAACATATACGATGTTTTTTTTTATAGGTAAATGTTAGTGGTTAGTAGTTAGAAGTTAGTTCACCAAGTCTCCATTCACCCATATCTCCAAGCCAACCATATAACTCCCTCCTATTCGTTCCCAAAGTGAATCGAACCCAGGTCACTCACTCAAGTGAGGAGCCCGGTGGCCAGGTGAGCTAACTCACCTGGTTACATATACGATGCTTATCAATTGGTAAAGGAACAATAAACCAAGTGTTGGTTCTTTCAAGAGCAGCTAAATCATTTTTCATTGCTATATTCCAATTTTCATTAGTACAAGCTTGTTTATAGGTTTTGAATTCTACCATTTGAGATATGGAAGCTATAAAAGCACTATGTTTGGTAGATAATCTGCTTGTGGATAAAAAATTATATATAGGATAAGGAGTTGTGTGAGTAATGATCAAATTAACATTTCTATGATTAATAGAACTAGGTAAATTGGTCTTATAAACATCAAGATATGAAGGTGTGTGTCTTATTCTAGTTGACCTTCTAAGAGCATCATTTTCATTTTCAATATTAATGTTTTCAATAGCAACAACAGACAAATCATCAACAACATGTATATCACCAACATGTATATTAGCATGTATATCAGTGTTCACAGAGATATGTTTAACACTGTCCACAATATTTTCAATATTAGTAGTAGTGACATATTTTTTTTTGAGTATTATTAACAGGATTAGCATAATAATAATCACAAATAATATCATCATTGTTAGCAGTAACAGGAATATTAACCAGACAAAGTATTTGTGAAAGGAAAAATAGATTCATGAAATATGACATTTCTTGAAACAAATATTCTACCAGTAGATATTTCAAGTAGTATATAACCTTTCATTCCAAAAGGGTAACCAAGGAAGACACATTTCATAGCTCTAGGATCAAATTTTGATCTATGTGAAGTTAGTGTACTTGCATAACATAAACAACCAAAGCATCTCATATAAGAATAATCTGGGATTTTATTATGTAAAAATTCAAAAGGTGTTTTATTATTAAACACATAAGATGGAAGTATATTAATAATGTGTGCAACAGTTTGGATGCAAAAAGACCAGAATTTCAAAGGAAGTTCGGATTGAAATAAAGTGATCTAGCTATTTGCAATAGATGTTGATGTTTTCTTTCAACTAAACCATTTTGTTGAGGTGTTTCCACACACGATGTTTAATGTAAAATTCCTAATTTGTGGTAAAAATGAAAAAATCAGAAAGAATGAACTCAGTACCATTATCACATCTCAGGATTTTAATCTTAGAATTAACTTGGGTGTTAACCACATTAGAAAAGTTTTCCAAAGAAGCATTTACATCAATCTTAAACTTTAAAAGATATATCCAAGTACACCTGCTGAAATCATCTACAATAATTAGAAAAAAATGTTGGCCAGAAATAGACTCAATTGAATATGGACCCCAAACATCACAATGTATTAATTCAAAAATAGATGTGGTAACAAAAGTACTAATTGGAAAAAAAACTTCTTTTGCTTGGCTAAAGGACAAATGTCACACACTTTATTAATCACAGATGTAGTATTTACAGTGACTTGTTAAATTTGAAACAATTTCTTAGTAGAAACATGCCCTAACCTATAATGCCATAACCTAAAATCACAGGAATAAGAAACTAAGTTAGCACACTTTACATATTTAGCAATCTTCAAGCAATACAACCCACCAATTTGCTCAGCAAAACTAATCACATTCTTTGTGTTGTTGTCCTGCAAAACACAATGTGAGGATAGAAAACTTACAGTGCAATTAGAATATCTAGTTAAGTGTGAGATGGATAACAAATTATATGAGAAATCAGGAACATATAAAACATTATACAATGTCAAAAAATCATTTAAAACAATGTTCCCAATAAAGGTTGCAATTGTCATGTCATTATTTGACAACTTAATCTTAATATCTGAAGGTTCAAGTTGAGAAGTAAATAAGTATAAATTGTGAATCATGTGGTTAGTAGCCCCTATACCTAAAATCCAAGAATATTTGTCAACATTTACAAGATTTGAACAAAAATGTATACTTGGATTAGAGACATCAACTGCAATGTTGATTGTACTCTTAACAAATGCTCCAGCAGCAACATGAGACATTTCACTATCCTTTTGTTGTTTAGCATAAGAGAGAAATTGCTCAAACAACTCAGGACTAAATAAAGGATTAGATTTATTAAACTCACTTTTAGGTAGAACATATGCTACAGTATGAGCCTGATTTTCCACCTTTCTTGGTTCTCTAGGACCTGTCCAACCAGATGGATAACCAAGTTGTTGGAAACATCTATCTTTAGTATGCCCAGGAGTATTACAATGACTACATGTGACAGCCTTCTTCTTGTCCTTATAGTACTTATTGTTCTTAGCTAGCATAGCCACATAATCAACTTAGGAATTTGACTTTATGCCAGAATCAGACTTAAGTTCTCTTTGAGACTCTTCTTGAATCAATAAAGAGTACAGTTTAGGTAGCATAGAACACATCTAACCCTACAAGAAATTTCATAATTGCATCTCTCTCTTGGGTCATAGCAATCTTTTTAGGTAAATCACAAACACAATTAACCAAAGCACCACATGAACACTGTAAACAAATAGTAATAGGTGACCAATGAAGAATTGCCTTTAGAAATAGAACTTAATGACTTTTCTAACCCATAAACTCTAATATCATCATATTTAGTGTACCTCATATGCAACTCATCCCAGACTTCTTTGGCTGAAGTAAAATACTCCAAAGTTTTCTTGATTTTCGGCTTGATTGAATTTAGAATCCACATCAACACCAAGTCGTTGGCCTTTACCCACGCAGCAAAAATCTACCTATCATCTTCTTCAATCGGTTGTGGCAGAGTACCATCGATCAAAGGGGCTTTGTTCTTGACGCTTAATGCACGTTTCATTGCATGACTCCAGGATATGAAATTTGATCATCCAAAGGCTCCATGATAATTGAAATCGTTGGATTGTCATTTGAATACAAAGCCAAATGAGATAAAGGGTTCTCAATCGGATTCAAGGATGAACCGTTATACATTGGATACAAAAGAAATCAGATCTAAAATCAGATTCAAGAATAAAACTGTTATAGGCACGAAGAATCGATTGAAATCGTGATAGACACGGACTTAATTTGTTCAGAAATAAAAGCGTGAATCACGACTAAAACGTTACTTCTGAAATCGCGATAAGAATTTGAATAGGTAAATTCTAAAATCGTTCGGAACAGATAAAATCTGAAATCGTGAGTGAATTCCGTTCAAAGAACATTCTGAAATCATGAATAAATTGTCACGAAACCACGATTGAATGAAGCGATCGAACATATTTCAACCTAAAATTGAGCAGCGGAATCTTGATAAATGAAGAACAACGATCAAACTACGACTTATCAAGATGAATTCGTGAAGATGAATTCATCATCTGATACCATATGAAGATTATAAACAACAATTGAATTGAGAGAAAGATTAGAGGAAAAGGAAAACTGAAAGTTGTAGCTTTATTTTATGAAAATCTCATATATATACAATGTAAGTGATAGTTAGAACACTTATAATGTATATTTTTTTTTAGAGGAAATGATCATTTACAAATACAAGAATATAGAGTACAATAGATCAGTTTCCTAACCCTTTGATTACACAAAGGAAACAACTGCTCCAAACCAATCGAGAGGAAATGGAGAGTACACAAAGGAGACAAATGCTCTATGGCAAATAACACACCCCACACTAAGGTGATTTTTTACCATCTAAAAATAGCATCCATCTCGAGCCAATCCTGCACTTAAACCGAAAGTTCTACATGATTCATGTTCATCTGGCACACTACCAGATCTGAATCCTAGACACAACATCAAAGAAGAAGCACCTGAATAAATAAAAGGACACACCTCACATAGGGTATAGATAATCTCACAACTACTAGAGTAGGAGAAGGAAAATAAAATCTAAAAAAACAAATGACATAAGTAAAAAACATTAAACTGTAGAAATTTAAAACAAACAATAGAAATAAAATAAAGAAAAACCAGATTTAACGGGTCATCCTACCAATCGATACCGTAAAAACGGCACCTGTTGGTCACTTAAGCGGTCAAGGTCCAGACGGGGGGGGGGGGTGAATAGACCTTGAGTCAAAATCAAATTTTCAAACTTTTCAAAAGAGGAGATTTAAGAACCTTACAGTACCCTCTATAAGTTTAAAAACAACAAGTCTGCAAGGGTTTTAAAAATAGGACCACAAAGGTTACAGCTGTGGATTAGAGAAGTCTACAGCTGCAGAGTTTAAAACTTGCAACAAAAACGACAACTTGTAGACCAGAAATAAGAGGGATTCTCACACTTAAAAGTGTATTGAGAATACTCTAATGTGCAGCGTAAATAAGTGAGTGTTAATGAAAAACAATATAAACAAACTTAACAGCTGAGTGACTTAGAGAAGTCTACAACTATAGAGTCAGTTTCTTTGTGAAAACCACAAAGTTTATGTACACGATTTTCAAAGGAATGATGAATGTAACAATTAAATAAAAATGCAAAACAGGAATATAAATGACAGAAAGTAAATAGACAATGTTTATAGTGGTCCAGTGTCTATAAAGAGACAACCTACATCCATCGTTACACCACTTAGGTGCCAAATTCACTAAGATGAGATAAGTTAGATCAATACAAGTAGTTCCCCCTTAGAACTAGGTTCACTCAGATTCCTATTCTAACAAGAGATTAACTACCATATTCAATCAGAATACAACTCACAAAGAGTTAACAAAAACCTCACAAAGAGATATCTACACTAAGTAGAAATTAAAACAGGTGAGGGAATAACAACAAAAGGTGTGATTCTTTCTAAGAAAATCCTAACCAACTATCCTATGAATCACAAAGAATAGAAACAATATAGCTCTCTCAGAAAGTATGTTGGCTATAGACTTGCTTAGGCAGA
This sequence comes from Prunella vulgaris, assembly GCA_026898435.1. Lineage (NCBI taxonomy): Eukaryota > Viridiplantae > Streptophyta > Magnoliopsida > Lamiales > Lamiaceae > Prunella > Prunella vulgaris. The sequence goes on along the minus strand of JAPKLY010003083.1, from coordinate 14,192 downwards.
ATGCTTGTATGCTCGGGGTTGTTGTTGTTGCTTCCTCTGAGAACTTCTTCTATTTATAGATTGAGTGGTGTGACTTATCCGTTGAGGAATTCAAATTTGAATTCAGGATAAGGCTCCTCTCTCTCTATTAGCATGTGTGAAGTGGTCCTTATTCTTCACACAGGATAGTACTGAGTGTACTATTGTCCTTTTCTTCAGAATTCTGGCTGTCTTCAAACTAATCTTCATTATCCTCTAGATTTCTTTAGAAATAACCTCCACTTAAGTACATTTTAGTGAGTGCATGAGAGCAACACTAATTGTGCTTAAGGGTCTTCATAATCTTCAATTAATCTCTGACTTGTTCTTCCTTCTTCAAACGGTCTTCACAACTGTAGAGTCTTCAACCTTGCAGTTGTAGAGTCCTGTAAATACAAAAATCAGCTGTAGAGAAACCTTACTGTTGTAGGGTCATGTCTAGCTGTAGAATGATCAAGTATACAGCTGCAGACTTCACTTACAACTATAAATTTCAAAACCAATTTCCTTAGTACAAGTGTTAGATCAATTTATCAAATTAAACATATTATTTTGCACACATCAAAATTTAGACCAAGGTACTTAACAATTTCCCCCTATTTTGATGTTGGAAAAACACATCAACAAAACAAGTAACAAAGACAATAAGATATTGTCATAAAGAACAAGAACAGAACAAAACAACAAAAAAACAAGTAAAACAACAGAAGGACAAGCTGCATAAATAAAAAAGGGTCAAGATACAGCTTACAAAAATGTAATTAGACTAAAAACTAAAGAGTTTTAGTGTCTAATCTAGAAACAATGTCTTCATCTCCTTCTGTGCTTGGGATCAACATCTTCTTCTTCATCATCCTCATCATCTTAGGCAGTGGAGCTCTCTTCTTCTTCCCACCAAGGAGATGATCATTATCTCCTCTGTATAATGATCCATCAACCTTTAGAGCCTTAAACTTCTGAAATCTGTCCTTCTTATACATGATTTTCTATATCACTGTATGCCTATTACAGATACTCAGAAATTCTTCCCAGAGAATATCAAATTCAGTCTTCATAGCTTTCTCTTTCTCAGCTTCCTCATTCTTTTCTTCAGTAGGTATCATGCTCAAGGGTTGCACATTCAGAGGTTGAGCAGTGACAACAGCTATAGATTCTTCAGATTCTTTCTTTCTTTGTTTCTCTCTTTCTTCTTTTTCTCTTTCTTCCTTTTCATTCTTCCTTGCATGAGACTCTTTCTCAGTCTTTTCCCAATAACCAAGAGATTTCTGAGCTGTAGTTTTCTTTCCAACTGTAGATTTAGGGAGCTGTATAATCTTGCTTCCTTAAGAGCTACCCTTCATCTGTTCAGACTGGGTTCTTTCTTCTGACTGTTCTCCTAGTCTCATGGATAAACTTTTGATTTAGCAGCTTCGAATTCCATAGCTAAAGATTTTCCAATGTCTTTTACATTCTCCAAAATATCCTCAGTGACCTTATCACCTTCCTTGATCTCTTTCTCAATTTTACTTTCCCCCTTTTTGCCAACATCAATGTATGACAAAATGGTAGAGAGTTTGCTCATAAGCTCAGTCTTCAAGTTTTCATTTCCAGAGATCATCCTTGTCATCTCATTCTTCATGCTTTGTACCTCAAGCTTCAAATTGAAAGAATCATCTTTCATCAGGTTGATATCTGACTGTAGAGATGTGATTTCCCTTGTCTTCTGATTAATATCCTTTCTAACCAGTTCATTCTGAGTCAACAAACTATCCGCAACAGCTTTGAAATTCTTTTTCAGTACTTTCTTTTCTTCCAAACTTCTTTCTTCAAACTTCTTAACCAAATCCTCCATTCCTTTCCTTACATTTTGAGAAATTATGGCATCAGGAACTCTTTTCACTTGCTTGATAATTTCTGCTTCAATTCCATTGAGAGATTCCTCCATATTTTGCAACTTAGATACAACCTCTTTAGGTGTCATCTTTGGAATTGAACCACTGTCTTCTTCTTCAGAATCACCTTCCCTAATCACCAACTCGTTTCCTTTGATAATCTTTTAAGCTTTAGAAGGTACCAACTCTACAGCTGTAGATTCTTCAGTGGTAGCCTTCCTTTTGCTAGGAGTCAAGACAAGCTCTGTCTTCTCTATAGAGAAATCAGCCATATAAACATCTATGTTCTCTCTTTCCAATGCTGAATAACTCTGTAGGGAGGGGTGCCTTGCTGATAAATCTCTTCAAGTGTGAACATGGCAGGAGGGGGTTGATTGAAGATATTAGTGATGGGGTTGGATAAGTCTTTAGCACTTTCATCAATCTCCCTAGATGTATCATCAATAATCTGTTCATCAGATTGAACTTCTAGAGTGGGCTGATCTTCAGTGTGTATAGGTTGAGCTTCAGCTTGAGCTTGAGCACCACCCATTGGTGCATCATCATCATCACCTTCATCATCATTAGGTTTGTCTTTGGGCTCTTTACAAGGTGAATCAGCCTTTCTTGCCTCCTTTTCCTTTTCTGAGTCAGGCTGTTCAAGACTTGTTTCATTAACATTCACTGGATCTGCAGCACTAGCTCCTGCAGACTCCATCAGAATTACTTCTTCAGCCAAAGTAGTTAAGCCCTCAGCTTCAACTACTTGGTGACTTCCTGCACCAATTCTTTGTGGTAACTCCTCTACACTTTCTGAGCTTACAACTTGATACTCAGCTTCAGGAAATTCAGCTTCTGGATCTCTCTTAGATCCCATTGCAACTGTCAAAGCTGCAGCTGCTGACTTAGTGATTTCAGCTTTTTAGACACTTCAGCAACAACCTGCTTTCCCTTTCCATTGTTCTTCCTTAATTTCTCAGCAAGAAATTCATCCAGAAAGTTGGGCTTCATAAGCTCATTCACATCATTACAATTTGTCCAGTCAACAACCCACTGGAACAAATTCCTTTCCTCAACTGTAAGTTTATCCAATTCTTCCCTTACAATCTTCCAATCATCAATTTTTTGCCTTTCTTCCTCAAAACCTTCTATCCTTTCAACTGGAACAATAGGGAGGTGTTCAGTTTCAGGTTCAGGTGCTTCAATAACTTGTTCTTCATGAATTTCTTCTTCAGGCTGTACATTTGCCAAGTCTACAGCTGTAGACTTGTCAACTTCTTCTTCTATAACTTTTCTAGAGTGATGTTTCTTCTGCCTTCTTTCTCTGTCAATTTCATCCTCAGACTCACTGGGTTCATCCACCAATAAGAGCTTTCTCCTCACATCTTTCTTCTTCCTCTCATAGTGTTTCAGAGGAATAACAACTGTAATCTTCTTTCCTTCAGATTTGCTCTTCTTCATTTTCTTGGATTTAGGGGCCACAGGAGCATCCACAGCTCCTCTCTTAAAGTTGGCTTTTCCAATAATCCGATGAACCAAAATGGGTTGTCCTTCATGACCATTAAATAAAGAAAATCCTACTTCCTTCAAGATATAATTCAAAAACAGTCCAAAGCCTTTATTCTTTCTAGCTTTTACCACATCATTACCAATATTTCTAAGTAAAAGCTCTCCTATATCAATCTTTACTTCATTATCAAAAGCAATCATCAAGTCCCACATAAGAATAGTACCAGTATCATGAGCTCCTGTTCTACACAACAAACATTTATCAATTGCTTCATAGAGGTATACATACTCAACTGCAAGGTCGTTCTTCTTGAATGTCCTCTTCCAGTTTTCAGGAAACGGCTTCTTTGCAGTGAACTTCTTCCAATATCTCTTGTCTTCATCAACAAAATTTAGATTATCATTAGAATCGCCTCCAATCCTCAAATGTAAATCTCTGCATATATCTCCAGCTGTGATGTTGACACTTCTTCCTTGAAACTTCACAGAAAGTGTTTTCCTCTCCACATTTGCATCAGCGTTTCTGTAGAACTCATGTACAATCTTGTCATCATAAGTTCCTGGATTGTGAGTGAGACAATAATGAATCCCTTTGATTCACAATATGTCTTACAACACTTTCCATAGCATCAGTGGGATGCTTCCTTTGGATTTTGTCAAAATCGAACAAAGCTCCTAAAATAACTTTCATTGCCATGACGTTTTGTTTCAGAGAGTGAGGGATAGGGAGTGTATATGATTTCAGGGGGTTCGAATGTAAAAGTGAGATATAAAAGGATGAAGAGTCCTTTAAATCCCTTTCCTTAAACAATCATTTAAGACAGAACAGGGGTATAACTGTCTTTGACCTAAAATTTATGAGTTTTTAAATTTCGAACCAAAACTTATAATTAAGTCTGTCCAAAATATACCTCACATAGAATTTAACTCCATTTAAAATGTTACTCAAATTCAAACATTTTATTAATTAAAATGCTGAATAAATCCAAAATTTCTGTCATTTAGTATCGACGTTTCTGAATTTGTAGTGCTTCATTTAATTTTCAGAATTGTACAAAGTACTGTAAATTCCCTAAGTTTGTAGTTGACAATTTTAGAATATGGAAATCTACAATTGTGAGGAATTTACAGTCCAGTGCTAAGTCTACAGCTGTAGAGTTAGCAGTTCTGCAGTTGAGTGACTTTGCAGTTGCAAATTTTCTTTTCAATTAGTTTCCAATTTTCTAGGTTTGTCTTTGCAATTTAGTGATTTTCATAGAGTCTTCTTACAATTCTAACATTTCCAAATTACCTCTCAAGATTGAAAATCTTGACTCACACAAAGGTTTAGTGAAAATATCAGCAAGATTCAAATCAGTATGAATCTTTGTCAATTTCACATCCTTTCTTTCAACATGATCCCTTATGAAATGATGCCTTACATCTATGTTTTTTGATCTAGAGTGTAAGACTGGATTCTGTGTAATAGCAATAGCACTTGTATTGTCACAGAATATAGTTGTTTCTCTTGCATCAATCCCATGGTCTTGTAATTGATATTGCATCCATAAGATCTGTGCACAACAGCTTCCAGCAGCAATGTACTCTGCCTCAGCTGTAGAGAGAGCAATATAATTTTGCTTCTTACTGTGCCATACCACCAATCATTCACCTAGGAATTGACAAATCCCACTAGTACTCTTTCTATCAATCTTGCAGCCTGCAAAATCTGAGTTAGTGTAGCCAATGAGTTCAATTCCTCCTTCTTTAGGATACCATAATCCTAAATTTTGTGTGAATTTGACATATTTAATGATCTTCTTTACAACATTTAAGTGTTATTCCTTAGGATTAACTTGGAATCTAGCACATACACCTACTGCAAACATGATATCAGACCTGCTAGCTGTAAGGTATAGCAATGATCCAATTAACCTCCTATATTTAGTTACATCAACACTTTTGTCATTCTCATCTTTGTCAAGACTCACAGAAGGTGTCATAGGTATATTGGTAGACCTAGAGCTGTCCATTCCAAATCTTTTGATAAGCTCTTGAGTGTATTTAGCTTGATTGATGAAAATTCCATCTCTCATTTGCTTAACTTGTAGTCCTAGAAAGAAATTCGGATTTCCCATCATGCTCATTTTAAATTTCTCAGTCATGAGCTTAGAGAACTTTCTGCATAATTCTTCATTGGTTGAGCCAAAGATTATATCATCAACATAGATTTGAACAATCAATATGTCATTTCCATGTTGTAATCTGAATAAGGTCTTGTCAACCATACCCTTTTTGAATCCATTTTTGATCATATGATCACATAGAGTATCATACCATGCTCTTGATGCTTGCTTAAGTCCATAAAGGGCCTTTCTAAGCTTATAAACAATGTCTTCAGCTGTAGATTCCTCAAATCCTGGTGGTTGTTCAACATACACTTCTTCTGATAGTAAACCATTAAGAAATGCACTCTTTACATCCATTTGATAGACTGTAAAGTTCATATGTGCAGCATAGGCTAGAAATATTATTATCGCTTCTAATCTTGCAACTGGGGCAAAGGATTCATCAAAATCTATGCCTTCAGATTTACAATAGCCTTGAGCAACTAGCCTTGCTTTATTTCTGGTCACCATTCCATCTTCATCAAGTTTATTCTTGAACACCCACCTAGTTCCAATTAATTTGTGATTCCTAGGTCTTGGAACAAGTTCCCATACTTGATTTCTCTCAAAACCATTCAATTCTTCTTGCATTGCAATTATCCAATTGACATCTTGCAGTGCTTCATGAATATCAGTAGGTTCTGAAGATGAAAGAAATGTAGCAAACATTTCCTCATGGATATGTTTTCTGGTCTTTACAGCATCTGATATGTTTTCAATTACATGTTCAGGGGATGATCCTTCAACCAAATCAAATCTGATTCAGGTTCTAGTCTTTGATCATTGTTCTCTATAGCTGTAGATTCACCTACTGCAGACTCATCAGGTCCTTTTGTTGGTGTTTCTACTTCTGTTAGAGCATTCTCATAAACTAGAACTTCAACATTCTCTAATGGAGGTAACTCAACTATCACAGAGCCAAAGCCTTTGTTGATCAATTCTATAGGAGTTTTGATTTCAACATACTACTGTTGACTTTTGACTGTAGAGTTGTCCTCTTTAGAGTCTTCAACAATTTCTTCAGGGGAGCTATGTTGTTCATAAAAAAACAATATGATGTGACTCTTCCACAATCATTAATCTCTTGTTATACACTCTGAATACTTTGCTAACATTAAAATAACCTAAAAAGATACCTTCATTTGACTTTGAATCAAAAGCCTTGAGGCGTTCCTTTCCATTATTCAGTATGTAGCATTTACATCCAAATATGTGTAGATGAGTCCTTCTTTTCCATTACTCATATGGAGTCTTCTTATGATCTTTCACTATCAAGCATCTATTTTGAGTATAGCATGCAGTGCTTGTTACTTCTGCCCAAAATTTCTTAGGCAACTTTGCTTCAACAATCATTGTTCTGGCTGCTTCCTTGAGTATTCTATTCTTTCTTTCTGCAACTCCATTTTGCTGTGGGGTTCTAGCTGCAGAGTATTCATGCATTATGCCATATAGTGAACAATACTCTTCAATGACTTGATTTGTGAATTCTGTTCCTCTATCTGATCTAATCTTCACAATCTTCAAGTTCTTTTCATTCTGAATCCTTCTCAATAATTCTGGCAGCTTCTGTAGAGTTTCACTCTTCTTTCTTAGAAACACTGTCCAAGAAAATCTTGAGTAATCATCTACAAAAACCAAAGTGTACTTCTTTCCACTTATGCTTACAGGTTCTATGGGTCCAAAAAGATCCATATGCAGTAATTCCAGTATCCTTGAAGTGCTTGAGTGTGTCTTCTTGTTTTTGAAAGTCTTACTGATTTGTTTCCCTTTAACACAGGCATCACATAGATGTTCCTTCCTGAACTTAGTGTTTGGTAGATCTCTTACAAGTCTGTTATTCACAAGTTCATTCATGGTTTTGAAGTTTATGTGATTCATCCTTTTGTGCCATAACCAACTAACTTCATTGGAACTATTAGCTAGAAAATAGGTAGTTTCAGCTGTAGAGTCCAACTCTACAATGTAAACATTCCCTTTTCTTGTTCCTGTCAGTTTTGTGGTTTCGGATTCAACATCTTTGACTATGCAAGTGTCATGTGTAAAGTCTATAGTGTAGCCTTTGTCACAAAATTGACTTACACTAAGCAAGTTATGCTTTAAACCATCTACCAAGTAAACATCATTGATCTAAACATTTCCTTTGAGCAAACTTCCTGATCCTTTAGCTGTTCCACTAGCATTATCACCAAAAACAACCTTAGGACCTTTGTGATTTTTCATATTTTGTAATAAACTTCTATCTCAAGTCATATGTCTTACACAACCACTGTCTATGTACCAAATCTCTCTTTTGGTGGTTGTAACATGTCCCTGCAAAATAAAGTGAGTTATTTAGAAATCCAATACTTTGGATTTCCTCCAGTGTTACTCTTTGCAATCCAAGCCTTTTTAGGAGCTGTAGTGTTGTTAATTCTACAGTTCTTGCTTGATCCTCCTCTTTGAGTTCTTGAAGAGGGAGACATATCTGACATATTTCCATTCCAAAATCTGTCAAAGTTAAGTCTTCTTTCAATATTCAATTTGTGAAAGACTTCTTCTTCTGATTGTATAGTTGATTATGCAGTTGGTTTCAAGATCATGTTTTGCAACATGTTTGTAACATCTTTTTCAGTGTCATTCATGATCTCCTTGATCTTCTGTTGTCTTCTAGGTGACAATCCTTTGAATGCGTTCAAAATTTTCAAATCTTCTGGCTGTAGAGTTGAGTTTACAACTTCTTCAGGGGTTGATTCTTTGATGAACTTCCTCTCAGGTCTTGGAATTGACTTTTGCAAATATTTCATCCAAATGCAAGGATTATATCCTATTCCAGTCAAGTCCTTTGAATCTCTTTGCTTAGACAACATCTTCTTCAATTGTTTGGATAACTTTCCAAAACAGTCTAACTTCTTTTGATAATAGGCATTGCTTTCTTCAAGCTCAGCTATCATAAGTTCTTGAGTTTTGATAGTTTCCTTCAATTCAGCACAGTCTGCAGCTCTACAACTTGCTTCATTAATGAGTTCTTCTTTGTCATTTTTCAGACAACTGTAACCTTCTCTGAGTTCTTGTAGAATCTGCAGTTGCTGTTCAGCATCCTCTACTCCAGCTAACAAAGCTTTAACATGTTCCCTTCCAATATGATTATCTCTTCTAAGATCTTTATTTTCTTCTTGTAGTCTTTGGATTGCACTAAGCATGTCATTGGAAGAATCCTTTTTATAATATAACTTGATGATGATGAGCATACCTCTTCATCTTTAGCCATAAGACAGATCAGGGCTTCTTCATCTGAATCTGTAGAGTTAGAGTCTTCTAAATCTGCAGTTGACTTTTGAGAAGAAGAGGGACAGTCTTCCTGATTTTTATCAAACTCAGAAAGTAGTGCTCTAATTCTCTCCTTGTCAAACTTTTTCTTTCTATCTTTCCTGATTCTCTTTTCTTCATCTATATACTTCTCAGCTTTGGGGTATGGACAATCCTTGATGTAATGTCCAGGTTTTCTGTAGTTATTGCACAAATAAGTTAAGTTAGGTGTTGTAGATTTCACCTTATCATCCTCCTTTGGTGTGAACTGCTTCTTCTTAGTCCATTTGCCAAACTTCTTGAGCTGCTTTATGAAAAGAGCCAAGTCTTCATCATCAGAACTTGTAGTTGCAAGGTTGTCAGCCACTAGAGCTGTAACCTTACTGCGGTCAGGTTCTTTTCTTTTACTTATGTCAAATTCATAAGCCTTCAGGTCTGAAAAGAGTTCAAAGGTGGATATCTTAGATAAATCCTTTGATTCTCTCATAGCAATGACCTTCATGTCCCATTCAGAAGGTAAGCCTCTGAGAACCTTAATGTTCATTTCTCTTTGTGAGTAATCTTTACCAAGTGAGTCTAGCTCATTGAGAATCTCAATGAATCTTGACTCAAACTTTTCAAGAGTTTCACCAGATTTCATCTTGAAGTTCTCAAACTTTTGAACTGCTATCATGAGTTTGTTTTCCTTGATTTGTTCAGTTCCTTCACAAATCATTTCCAACTTTTCATATATCTTTTGCAGTTTTACTATTTTTGATCTTGCTAAACACAATTTTATCAAGTGAATGATAAATAGTGTTTTTGCAACATTGTCAAGATTGGACCTTCTCTTGTCATCCTCTGTCCATTCCCTTCTAGATTTGGGGATGATCTAAGCTAGTCCAGTTGACTGATCAGCTGTAGTGTTGACCTTCACAATAGGTATAGAGCCATCTTCTATGATAGACCACATCTCATCATTAATTGTAGACAAATGTGCTTGCATTCTAATTTTCCATTCATCACAGTACTTAGCAGAGAATATTGGAACCTTGGATTTCACCATTTTGGGAGCCATGCAAGTATGCATGTGTGTTTTTCAAAAACAAAAGGATCTAGCTAGGTACTGATCAAAGCAGTGGCAAGCTAACTGCTCTGATACCACTTGTTGGTCCCTTAAGTGGTCAAGGTCTAGAGGGGGGAGGGGGTGAATAGACCTTGAGTCAAAATCAAATTTTCAAACTTTTTAAAAGAGGAGATTCAAGAACCTTACAGTACCTTCTATAAGTTTAAAAACAATAAGTCTACAAGGGTTTTAAAACAGGACCACAAAGGTTACTGCTGTGGACTAGAGAAGTCTACAGCTGCAGAGTTTAAAACTTGCAACCAAAAAGATAACTTGTTGACAATAAATCAGAGGGATTCTCACACTTAAAAGTGTATTGCGAATTCTCTAATGTGCAGCGGAAATAAGTGAGTTTTAATGAAAAACAATATAAACAAACTTAACAGCTGAGTGACTTAGAGAAGTCTACAGCTGTAGAGTCAGTTTCTTTGTGAAAACCACAAAGTTTATGCACACGATTTTCAAAAGAATGATGAATGTAACAGTTAAATAAATATGCAAAACATGAATATAAATGATAGAAAGTAAATAGACAATGTTTATAGTGGTTCAGTGTTTATAAAGAGACAACCTACATCCACTGTTACACCACTTAGGTGCCAAATTCACTAAGATGAGATCACTTAGATCAATACAAGTAGTTCCCCCTTAGAACTAGGTTCACTCATATTCCTATTCTAACAAGAGATTAACTACCCTATTCACTCAGAATACAACTCACAAAGAGTTAACAAAAACCTCACAAAGAGATATCTACACTAAGTAGAAATTAAAACAAGTGAGAGAACAACAACAAAAGGTGTGATTCTTTCTAAGAAAATCCTAACCAACTATCCTATGAATTACAAAAATTAGAAACAATATAGCTCTCTCAGAAAGTATGTTGGTTGTAGACTTGCTTAGGCAAAATGCTTGTATGCTCGGGGTTGTTGTTATTGCTTCCTCTGAGGACTTCTTCTATTTATAGATTGAGTGGTGTGACTTATCCGTTGAGGAATTCAAATTTGAATTTAGGATAAGGCTCCTCTCTCTATTAGCATGTGTGAAGTGGTCCTCATTCTTCACACAGGATAGTACTGAGTGTACTATTGTCCTTTTCTTCAGAATTCTGGCTGTCTTCAAACCAATCTTCATTATCCTCCAGGTTTCTTCAGAAATAACCTCCACTTAAGTACATTTTAGTGAGTTCATGAGAGCTACACTAATTGTGCTTAAGGGTCTTCATAATCTTCAATTAATCTCTAACTTGTACTTCCTTCTTCAACCGGTCTTCACAACTGTAGAGTCTTCAACCTTGCAGCTGTAGAGTCCTGTAAATACAAAAATCGGCTGTAGAGAAACCTTACAGCTGTAGGGTCATGTCTGACTGTAGAATGATCAAGTATACAGCTGCAGACTTGACTTACAACTATAAATTTCAAAACCAATTTCCTTAGAACAAGTGTTAGATCAATTTATCCAATTAAACATATTGTTTTGCACACATCAAAATTTAGACCAAGGTACTTAACAGCACCGTTGGAAAGGATGAACCCATTAAAACAACTGAAAGAACAAGCAGAGACAGACGACGGAGGCGCCGATTTGAACAGTCCTCAAAATAGATCTAAGAGGACTATCGGACGGCGAGCGAGGAGAGATCGGTGGATCTGATACAGCAGCAAAAAGAGTTGCGCGGAGGAGGTTGGAACAATAAAAATTTCTCACTGGCGGCGGAGTGAAAAGTAGGGTTTTTTAGAGAGAGAAAATTTACACCTAAAGGGTGAGGAATTGTAATGGATCAAAATGATGCTCAATTTTACCAAGTATTACACATTATGTATAGTTATATTAATAACCAATACTTAACCATCTAGCTTAACAACCTAACAAACTCTCTGAAAAATTTACAGAGGACAAGATTATAGAAATTTAGAAATACATGGAACTGTCTTACCACTTTGCGTAAATAAAAAATACTCATTTTTTTCTCCAATGATTCCTTTTATACGAATTAAAAAAAATTAATTATTTAATGAGGACATAGTTCGACCTTAATTTATACATGGAGCCATCATAATGTATATACCAAAGTTATTTAATTGCACTTTTTTTTTTTTTTTTAAATTTCTAAGTTTACTAGTCGTGAGATTAAAGTGTACCCTTTTTTCAGTTTAAGGGAAATTAGAGGTTTTTAAGGAGGATTAAATAATGATAAATTTAGTGGGTGTATTAATCGTCCCATGGTTAACTCATCTAGCTGATGTATTTACTAGAAACATGGTGCAAGTAGCTTGGGAGCTGGTCTATATTCTGATCAGTTGAGCCAATCCTAACCTCAATTCTTTATATGCTTCAAATGCATATTGTAATTTAAGAATATTTTATAACAGTTAAAGCTTATTACATTGAATAATTATGCCAGTTCAATTATAATTGTTTAGTGCATTAAATCCTAAATGTTCGGTGAAAATCATCTAACTATTTAAAATTTTTATAGAGTTGTACGGTGCACTTGGTGCACAAGAGATTTACTACTTCCAGGCCGTCCCAAAGAATATAGAGGCCCTGTGCTATTTTTTAAAATAAGGCCTCAAATGTAATTGTTTAAATTCAATCAATATTTGGGGTTTACATTTACATTAATAATTTTCAAATTCATGGATTATTTTAAGTTAACTTTGCTTTTTGAAAAAAAGTTGAAATCTTCAAATAATTTTGTTAACTTTGCCAAAATGTAGGGGATTTTTTAGGGAAAAAAAATCGAAATCAGCATTAAAAAATCCTAATTTCTCTCTCTTTTTTTTTTTGTGCGCCCAAACGCACCCATCTCATTTTCTTCTTTTCTCTTTTGTACATCACCTCACACGTTATACATCCATTCCTCCACTATCAAAGTTTTGCTCTCAACTCTTAACTTACCATATATGAACTCCTTAAATTTCATAAGTATATTATGTTAAAATTCATATCCTTCTCAAGTTGGTCCCAATCAGCAGGTTTGGATTTTTTTTCTCTTCTTTTTATTGTTAAACAAAAAAGAAAACGTTGAATTTGGTTTTTTGAAAATAGTTAAAGTCTTCAAAATTTTTAATATTTTTCGATAAACTTTTAAACTCTGAGAAGCAACGACAGGAACCATCTCACCATCCTTGCATAGTTGGGAAAAAAATGACATGAGAGTGATTAATGGTTGAATGGTGGAAGTTTTGGAAAACAATAAAAAAAATTGACGTATATCGAAAGTTTTCTCCAAAATATTATAAGATGGGTGCATCCATAATTCCGTATTATTAGGTGTGAGTGGTGAGAATATTTGTGTCATTTCATATGTCATAAAATATAAAAATATTTTAAAGTGTATGTACTACAAACAGGGTGCATATAATCTGGCCTTTATCTATATTAAAATAAATATTTTTCAAAATTGGGCCCCTGAATTTTGGGGGCCCTGTGACATGTCACTGGATGTACATGTTAAAGGACGGCCCTGACTAGTTCATTCATAAATTTTCTCTCGCTACATGTATAATATTCATATTTCATTTATGAGCTACATTTGCATAAAAATTTCTACAGTAGAAATTTTTCTAAAAATAAATTTAAGAAAAGAAATTGACGGTCTTACCCTAGCACTCTTTTCGCTGCTGGCTTCTTCCCTTGTCGCTAATGGAATTAGCCATATATCATTTTCCCTTGCTAAAGTTCCGTTCTCATCTTTTTTTTTTTCAAGTTTCTTTCATTTGTAAATTATGTATTGATTTGATAAAATTCAAGTAAATATAGTAATACATAATTTGATTTTACAGTAACACACATTCGATATTACAGTAACACACATTTGCTCTAATTGTAACACAAATTTGCTCCGAGTTTGTGTTACTATATGGACAAATGTGTGTTACTTTAAGGATAACATGAGTTTTTGTAAGAATAAATATGTGTTTCTTATTTATTCATCATCCCCTTAAAATTTAGATATATTTAATCATGTAGTAATACATTTTTTACTATTTTATATGTGTTATTATATGAAAAATTAGTTCTTTCTTTAAAAATAAATAATACATTTGTGATAAACTAATATTTATTCTTATAGTAACACAAATTTATTCTTTATATTATACAAAAATATTTATTTTATAAAAATAAATGAATATATGTGTTGTGGTACGATTATTACAATGGGTCCGAGCCCATAAATAATCAGACGAGGCCCAAACCCAATACAAGAGAAGTTGGAGTGCGAGCATAAACAAAGCCCACAAATACAAGCAGGAGCAGGTCGAGCACCTACGG
>JAPKLY010003082.1:0-20577 GCA_026898435.1 Prunella vulgaris | reverse complement strand
CCAGACTCAAATATTTAACAATCAACATTTAATAAATGCAATTGTAAATAAAAGTAACACTCTGTGAAGAGTGAAGTGATTCCCCACCTTGTAGATTTGAACCTACAAAGAAAATTTTAATGATAGAAAATTTGTTACTTATCCCTTCACTTTTAAATAAATCATGAAATTCACATATCAACATCTTTCATATGATATACACATAAAATTTCAAATTTAAGTCTCAATACATATTCAAAAGTTGTATCAAAGATCATAAGTATCAGTTAAGCATGTATAATTATCAAATAACATTTCCTGAAGAAATATCGACCTTAAAATATAAACGGACCATTTTGAATAATTCTTATACAATTTCAGTTTCTGCAACCATCAATTTAAAAATTCATATAAAATAAACTACATTCCCAAAAATTCTAAAATTTTAACCACATAAACACAACTTAATTTAGTTTAATATCATAATTTTTAATTTTTGAAATTCCTTACTAAATGCTATAATTTTTACGAAGAACATGCTAGTAACAATTTCTGACCCTTTAACGTAGAAAATTCACCATATAAATATATCATAAGTCCAATACCTTTGAAATTTTAACTATAAACTCCCAACTTTATGTAATTTATCACTGTACTTTGAATTTTTATAAAAACCTAACCGATTATGTTTTAATCCTAGCAAATTTTTACTGTTTTGGTTATAGAGTTCGAAAATCCTAGTTCATCTTTGAAAAATCACCAAAAATCGAATATTACTCAAATAGTTACAAAATTTTAAACCTAAGTTCCATAAATAGCATACTATCACATAAATATATTTCAGAATTTTTCACTGCATCAATCGGCCAGAATGAATTTTTAAACGAAACTTGGTTCAAATTTCATTTTTCATGCATACATGATGATCATCTCAACATAACTTCAAATTTATTCACACAATTTTATGTTTTCCAAGTCATGAACATAAATAACTCATAAATAAACATGTTTAAGCTCATACCTTATGAAAGAATGGATTAAAACATGAAATACATGAAGAGAACATCATATAACATCACAATCACTTGATTTCTACTTGATTTCAAACTTCTATCATCTCCTTCTTAATTTCCTATAACCTAATCATGCCCCTATCTTAAACATCACTTAAACATGAAGTTAAGAAGCTTACCTGAGTGTTGATGGATTGAAATCTCTTCTCCTCTTCTTTCTTGTAAACTCACGGTTAGTATGTATATATGTATGTTTGTGTTTGTTTTCCTCGTGGTTGAAATGTGAAGGTGTAAAGCCCTATTTATAGGTAAATTAGGACATGTCTTGAGGCTTCTAAATTTTTCTAAAACCTTCTACTTAACCGCCTACTAAGGAGGTTTAAGGAGATGATGTAATGCTTAGGTCATGGCTTATGTAATTAAAAATTTTAATTTTGACTTTCTAAAATCCTAAAATATATTAGAATTAAAGCTCTCATAAAGTTCTAAATAAATTAAAAAGTCTATATACTAATTCTATAAAATATCAAGTAACGTTACACAAATTGTTTCTTAAGGAAAGTTTCATTTTATCACTTATATTTTATGAATAAATTACTAAAATTAAAGACTACATTTAATCTTAAGTTAAATACTTTAGGAGACAAAATAAAGAGCATGTAAAAATTCTAAAATCTCAAGAATAAACATATATCGAGTAAATAATACATTAATAGCAAGTATCGAGCAATTAAACATATAATTGTGCCTAAGCATAAATTCAAATATAAATGTGTCATATAAGCTCATAAAAGATCACAAAATATTTAGTGAAGCAAATATGGACATGAAAACTTAGGGTATTACAATAAGACATGCCACTTTCAGTATGACTGTCCTCAGCTGAGCTCCAAGGAAAGGAAGGAGAGGCAAGCCAAGAGGGACAGGAGACTGGAGAGAAGAGCAATGGTGGCAGAAGATGAGGAGGCTAGAAGCTCATCTGAGGAAATGTTCACTGATAGCAATGATGATGATCTATGCCTCATGGCCAATGATGAACCTGAGGTACAATCCCATCCTTGTCAATTAATAGCACACTCACCTGAGCCTAGCTCAGAGTCAGCAGGAGACCTCAACCTTCAGTTCTCTTTAAAACAATTGATGGCTGACTTCTCCAGGCTGCAAGAGGCATACCTCACTCTTGAGGAAGAAAACATGATACTAGCAAATGAAAATAACAAGCTAGCTGAATCTGAAATAGAGGCAGATCTTGCCTCAGCATCCCAAACCATTGCCCTGACAAATGAAGTGGAAACACTCAAGAGTCAGGTCAGTGCTAAGGATGAACTGATCAGGGGACTGACCAGTGATCAGATCAGGCTAGCTAGTGAAAATAATGAGCTAGCCATCCAAATCAAAACTCTCATCAATTTAAATTTGCTGAAAAAATCTGAGGATCATCTGCTAAAAAAAATGGAATCTCTCAATAAACCCTCTCTAGCTATAGAGAAGATTATGAGTTTGCAAAACAGCTCAGACAGTAGACATGGGATAGGATTCTTCCCATGCACATACTTAGAAGGCCAACTCAGTACTGCACCCACAAGCAACAATAAGAGAGTGTTTGTAAGGTCCTCTGAGAATCCCAGAAGGACCCTTGATAAGGGCAAAAGGCCTGCTGAACCTGCAAAGGAGGTGATAATGCCAAGTAGGTCCACTGAAAGGACTAGAACAACTTATACACCTCCTAAATCCAACTTTATGGTAAATAAATTCCATAAAAGAAAATTTTCTAATCACAAATGGAGTAATGTTCAGTACACTTATCCTCAGCCTAGATCCTCCTCTAAGAGACAATCTAGGCAAAGGACATACTGGCCTGAATCCTCTGTCAGGGGAGTTGACAGAAGGGCTCACTACAGGGAACCAATCTCATATATGCCCTATGAGAGAAAATATATCTCTCCTTATCAACTGCACCTGAGGCCAGCTGCACCAAAGCCCTTTAGGAACAGGAGACCTAACAAGCCTCCTGTGCCACAAAGGACTGACACCTATAGACAGTCAACTCCCAGGGCAGTTAGGGAGTCCACTATTTATGTAGATGTTTATGGGAGAAAAATTAGCCAATCCAAAGCAATTAGGACTGTTAAGCAGATTTGGATCCATAAAGGTACAACTAACCAAATAGGACCTAACACAAGATGGGTACCTAAGAACTGATCTTTATGCAGGTTAAGGACTCTCGGGATGATTGGTACTTGGATAGTGGTTGCTCAAGGCACATGACAGGCAACCAAAGTCTCCTGACTAACTACAAGGAAAAGAAGGGTCCTCAGGTCACATTTGGTGATAACTCAAAAGGAATCACAGAAGGATATGGTACCCTGATAATTGGGACTGTCCAGGTAACAAATGTATCATATGTCAGTGGACTGAAACATAACCTGCTTTCTATAAGTCAATTCTATGATAAGGGATATAGTGTTGAGTTTTCAAGTAACCTATGCTGTGTAAGGAATGCATCAAATACACAGGTACTACTAACAGCGTCTAGGAAAGGACATGTTTATCTTGCAGATTGGAGATCATGCCCAAAAGAGACCTGTCTCATTGCCAAAAGCTTAAGTGACCTGACTTGGCTATGGCACAGGAGACTCAATCATCTGAATTTCAAGACTCTCAACAAGATCTCAATGCTAAGCCTGGTGGAGGGAATACCAAATGAGGTGTTCAACAAAGATCACATTTGCAAAGCCTGCCAAGAAGGGAAGCAAATAAAAGCCTCATTCAAAAGCACGACTACTCCCTCCATTGACAGGATACTTCAACTTCTACATATGGATCTATTTGGTCCTGTCACACCAGCCTGCATCAATGGAAGAAAATACACACTGGTTGTGGTGGATGACTTCTCAAGATTCACTTGGGTGATATTCATGTCTAGCAAGAAAGATACTCAACTCAGGCTACCTGAACTTCTCAAGAAAATCTCAAATGAAAAGGACCTATCAATCATCAGAATAAGGTCTGATAAAGCACAGGAACCCAAGACTATTGAAGAAGCATTAAAGGATCTAAATTGGATCATTGCCATGGAAGAAGAACTCAACCAGTTCACAAGGAATCAGGTGTGGGAGCTTGTCAAAAGACCAAAGCATGCCAACATCATTGGAACCAAATGGGTTTTCAAGAACAAGAAGGATGAGAATGATGTGATAGTCAGAAACAAAGCACGATTGGTAGCCAAAGGATACTCCCAAGTTGAAGGATTTGATTATGATGAGACCTTTGCACCAGTAGCCAGACTAGAAGCCATCAGGCTATTTCTTGCTTATTCTGCCCACAAGAGATTCAAGGTCTACCAAATGGATGTCAAGAGTGCTTTCCTCAATGGGGTTCTAAATGAAGAGGTCTATGTGGAATAACCCCCTGGCTTTGAGGAAGGCAACAAAGTCTACAAGCTCAGGAAAGCTCTATATGGCCTGAAACAAGCCCCAAGAGCCTGGTATGACACTTTGTCTCAGTTCCTCTTGGAGCATGGTTTCACCAAGGGAAGTGTTGACAGAACACTCTTCACAATCACACATGGAGAAGACATCCTCTTGGTCCAAATATATGTGGATGACATCATATTTGGATCACAGAATGAGGATCTCTGCACAAGATTCTCACATGTCATGAAAGAAAAATTTGAGATGTCTATGATGGGAGAAATGAATTTCTTCCTTGGACTGCAAGTCAGGCAGTCTCCTGAAGGAATATTCATTAATCAGGCCAAATACACAAGGGAGCTGATTCAGAAATTTGGTTGCAGTTCAAGCAAGGTAGTCAGGGTACCTATGAATACAAACACCAAGCTTGAACCTGATGAAGAAAGAGAAGCTGTGGATCAGACTACTTATAGAGGAATCATTGGATCTCTTCTATATCTCACTGCAAGCAGGCCTGACATAACTTATGCAGTAGGGATCTGTGCAAGATATCAGGCTAATCCAAAGAAAAGTCACCTAGAAGCCTCAAAGAAGATTCTAAGATATCTCAAGAGTACTGTCAATATGGGACTTTGGTACCCCTCTGATGATAACTTTGAATTAACAGGCTACTCTGATGCTGACTATGGAGGATGCAAAATTGACAGGAAGTCAACCACTGGGACTTGTCAATTTCTTGGCAATAAACTGATATCCTAGTTTTCAAAGAAGCAGAGCTCAGTAGCAACAAGCACCACTGAAGCAGAATATATAACTGCTGGTAGTTGTTGTGCTCAGATCCTTTGGATAAGACAACAACTAACTGACTACAATATACAGGTCAGTGAAGTACCTATCTTTTGTGATAACAACAGTGCTATTGCAATATCACAAAATCCTGTACTCCATACAAGATGCAAGCATGTGGATATTAGGCATCACTTCATCAGAGACCATGTGGAGAAGAAAGATGTGTGCCTTGTAAAGATCCACACTGACAAGCAAATGGCAGATATACTCACAAAACCCTTGGCTGAAGCAAGGTTTCATGAGCTATCAGTGGAGCTGGGTCTATGATTAGTGTGATTTTTACTTGAAATTTGT
Organism: Prunella vulgaris; assembly: GCA_026898435.1. NCBI lineage: Eukaryota > Viridiplantae > Streptophyta > Magnoliopsida > Lamiales > Lamiaceae > Prunella > Prunella vulgaris. The sequence goes on along the minus strand of JAPKLY010003082.1, from coordinate 15,029 downwards.
GTGCTTAATTGACTTATTTTGATTGATTTCTCGCATTAATTTACATTAATTGGACTCATTGAGCTTAAATGTGAAAAAGATATTTATTTTGCTATTTTATAAGAAAATGGGTTTTTAATTGAGCAAAATATATATCAATACTAATTGAGTAAAAAATAAATTGAATTGATCCATTAATATTTTGGCCCAACTAATTAATCTTGATTGTCAAATTAATGAATTGAAGGCCCAAGGCTTATAGCCCATTTCAAATTTTAAATTGTCAAAGGGAATTGCTGCAGGTATGTTATGAAAGAAGAACAAATGCTCATTTGACCAAGATAGGAAGAAGAGACGTGGCTCAATATCCTCCACCTGAAATTCAATTCTTGAAAAAGCAATTTAAAGAGGAAAGAGGTTGCTGTCATTTTTTGAAACTATCACCAGCAACATAGTTTGACCACATCAAATCCTATGAACTACCATTGCTCCCAACAGCCACCACGCCCAGAGAAGATCTTCATCGCCGGGGAAAGCTCACCAGCCGCTGCAAGTCACCGACGCAAAGTCGTCGCCCACAAACTCCAATTGCCAGAAATTCTCGCAACAGCCAACAGCTCCACCGCCCCTGTTCTGCCGTCACATCCTCGAATCGTCGTCCACAGCAGCCCACTGTTCATGCCAGAAAACCAGTCGCCGCTCACCATTGAAGCTTCGCCGGAATTCACGCCCAGCAGAAACGCCCTTGGCCCGAAGACAAAAGCCCACCGCACCGGAGAAAATTGTCGATGCCTGGAAAAAAGAGGTAAACGTGTTTTTGCTTGAAAAGTCGCTTAAAGTAAAAAAAAAAAAGAAAACGTTTTTCTCTGTTCGTGCAACCATGCTCGCTCGAGCAGTACAAAGGATTTTACGAAGCCAAAACTTCTTGGATCGTGCTCGATCAACTCTTGCTCGAGTAGCCCTGCACGATCGAGCTTCCTTCAATTCAAAGTTGTCAAAGCTATTTTAAAAATCGTGCTCGATCAAAAGCTCCCAGTGCAAGTCTGCTCGATCGAGCACAACAACAAAAGTCGGAGTTTTATTGGTTACAACAGCCACGTGGATGAGGAATGTATTGGGCATTGGCCCATTCTTGCAGACGTTAAAGGGAAAGCAGCTGGAAAGAAAGGAAAAGGGACGACAATACTCCCCTCCTGGGAGAAAATTACCACTTCACAGACACTCAACATCTAATTAGGGTTTATATTTTCTTAGTTAGATTTTTAATTAAGTTGGAGCTTTGTTGGAGGTTGAAGTTGTATTACACTCTCATTAGGTGACTTCTACTCTTTTATTTAATTTTATTGCTTAAATTTTTATGTTTATGATTTATTGTCTTTTATTTGTTATGAGATTGTTTGATATTATTGTTATTGGCTAGATTTTTAGTGTTTGGGTGTTTGGAATTATGTGGGTGATTGATTAGTGGATTGATTTTGTGATTATATCCTAATTGGAGGTCATATGATTAGTTTAATGGGGTTTATTAGATCAATTGTATATTGGACTCTTTTAATTCATTTGGTTAAATTGTTTGTCGCAACGAGAGTTGGATAAGCACGTTTAGTTCATATGGGTGTGAGTTTGATTTTGTGATTTGAGTTAATATTGGGTTATCGTAACGAGAGTTGGGTAATTTCATTAGAAAATTCATTAATCTACATTAATTGCTTGAATCAACTTTTAGGTAATTAGCGAGGGGATCAAAGGTGGGGCACCTTAGTATACGAGTGGAAAAGCACGCTAGGATTTTTCTTAGCCTTGTGTGATTACCCGGGTGGGAAACGGTAAATTATTCCTATAACAATCTACATGCTTAATTGACGCGTTAATCCTAGGCTTATCCAGTACGGTTTAATGTGTTATTTTATGTGATTGCTCCTATCTTTGACCGATAAAAGGGATAAATGAACTTATCGAACCATTGATTGATTACATCGTAATGAAAAACACCCGAACACAATTTCTCGTATTTGTTATATTTGTTGGTTTCTACTTGTTTTCTACTTTTGTGTCTTGTTTAGTGATTTCTTTGTTCTAGTTTAATTGTTTTGTTCTAGTTAATTGTTAGCTATTTTAAGTTTTGCATTTTAGTTTAATTGGAATCAAGATCGTCAACACTACAATCAAACGCCGACATATAGTTCTAGGGCTTCACTAGCCACTAATCCCGTGGATTGATATTTTAACCGGGCACTTACCTTTATTGCACGAACTTTCTACACTTGGGAAGTAAGTGTTGTAAAACATGTGTCAGTCTACTTGACACTGAGTCAGGGAACTAATCAGGCTACCTGACTCAGAGTACACTCACAGGTCACTAATCGAGGAGGAATTATCAAGAGACATCAGTGGACTCATCTGACAAAGTCTACTGATATAGTCTGGGCATCAGAAGAGTTCACTAACCTGATCAAAACTGGGCTGATCAAATAGTCCACTGATTATTCCACTGAGACAACTTCTGACAGACAGTTACTTTATTGATAACCATGCCTACGGCGCAGTTAATGCGATAGTAAGTGTGCAATAAAATATTGGGAGATGATTTCGAGCAGTTATCTCTCATGAAAAGCCCCACTTTTAACCGTCATTTCCTTCAATCTCAACCGTTGATTTTAATCCAACCCACTTTCCATATCTGGTAATAATTACAAATTACTTGGGAAGTTAAATCACTTTATCTTCCAAATCATTACCTCGCTCTCAACCATTGATCAAAATTCTCTTGTTTAATCTCCACCCTTGATTTACAATATAAATAACCTCCACACTTAGCAGTGTTACACACGATTCCACCACTATCAACCCTTGCAATTCTTACATTAATACTCATACTCTCAACCCTACAAACTCATCCCTAAACACTTTCCCACTCTTCAGTAACCATGTCTGAAATGTATGTTGACTACAAAGAGTTGTCTAACAACAGAAACTTTTGGTATGAACCAATTGTTTGTTTCAACAACCCCAAAGTCCTCTCTGATCCTCAACTATACCACATCAGGAGGGCCTTAACCTTGTGAGACATGCTGGGCTCTATAGGTTTCTCTCAAAGGGTCCAGAGAGATGCTATGACAGGCAAGGCTGGAGTTCTTCATAGGCATGGAGAAAAGCATCTCTTCCATCAGATCTTTTGTTATGGTAGAGAAGAGTGAGAAAAGGCTGGACAAGAAGGGGAGAGAGGTCTATGAAGCAGTCATAAAAAAGCACAAATTCACCTTGAAACATGAGGATTTACATGACATTTTTGGGCTACCAAACGAGGGTTTGGACCCAGCAACCTACAAGCAGGGAGAGGAGGAAAAGTTCCTGGACACGATCAGAAAGAAGAAGGAGCAATATATCACCACTTTTCACAAGAAACTGCTAAAATCAGAATTTGAGGTTTTAGCAGAAATTGTTGGGAAATGCATTCTGGCAAATCAGGGAAGTATTGAGCAAGTGAGCAAGATCAAGCTCAGATTGATGGCAGTCATCATAGATACCACTGACAGAGTAAAATTTAACTGGCACCAGTTTTTTATCGCTAACCTCAGGGAGGAGAAAAGCAAGATGAAGGCAGTTAAAGGAAGATTGTTGTTTGAGCACAAGTTGTGCTATGCCTCAAAGGTATCTCTCATCATTGAGGCACTCAATCTAAAATATAACTTTCCTGATACAAGGTCCTGGAACAAAGCCAAGACCTTGTTCAATTCTGAGAAGCTCTTGGAGAAAGTAACGGTGTTGGCACCTACTGGGGAAACAAGGAGAGAACAAGCCAGTATTCCTGAAGAATCTGGAGAAGAAAGCCCACCCTTAAACCTGATGAAGAGGGCCTTAAAGCCCAGTGAGAAAATGAAATCACATAAGGAGGAAGAAATGGAGAAGAAAAAGAGGAGACTGGTGAAGAAGGCTTTCATTGAGAGCTGAGCCATAAGCAGCAGCTCTGAGACTTCTATACACTCATCTGCTGAGAAGTCTATTGAGAAAGAGGATGAGGGAATGAAGTCCCCTATTCACCTACTGGCTACCACTGCTCTCAAAGGGATTGAGAAAGGGCAGAAGGAAGAAGAAGCTGATGAAGAAACATCAGAGGAGTCTGATGATGACAGCTCTGAGGAGACAGAAGAGGAAAGAGGAGGACAAGAAGTCTTACAGGACTCTCAAAAGCCCTCTGAGGTAGCCAAAATGACATCCTCTGAACCCACAACAGTTGAAACCCCCACTGAAGGCTCTCAAAAGCCTGAAAGTGTAGCCAAGCAACACCCCACTGTCCTTTAGGCTAGTGAAGCCCTGCCTTCACTAGAGGTAGCTGATGAGGAGGAGGTCCAGTACACTTATCTGGACTCTCTGAAAGAGGAGGCCTGCTATGAACTGGAGCAATTATACCCTGCCTTGACCTCCCATCCCACCCTCAAGGAGATGTTTGAGAGGGTGAGGCTACTTGTGAAGCTCAAGGATGCTTATTTGTATGAGCTGTTGGAGGCAGTCAAGGGACAAGGAGAAGGCTTCTGGAGAAAGGAGGAGAAAGAAGTACTTGAGTTTGCTCAAGTAAAGAAGGTCAGTATACTACTACAAGAGTGGGAATTTGGCAAACTTGTTGCCAAGAAATTGGAAGAGGCAAGGCTGTTAGAAGGGCCAAAGGAGAAGTCAACTGATGACAAGGAGAAGGATGGAGAGAATCAGGGAACTAACCCTACACAAGAAGGTCAGGCTAGTATGGATCAAGAGATGACTCAGGCTGGTGAGGGTCAAGGCACTGAAACTCAGGAGACTCAAAAAGAGTTGGTGCCCTCCCCTGATGAAACACCAGTGGCCCAGATAGAGGGTGTGATCCAAACTATTGTTCAGGCCCCTGTGGAGCCCAAGTCAGAGGGAAAGGAGCTGGCTAGTCTAACAGATAAGATGGAAAACCTTGAAATCTTGCTGGAGGAACAATCCATAGAAGCTGCTGTGTTGGATGAACACCTTGATCAGGTACAGGACACCAATCTTACACTTATCACTAATCTCTCAAGCAATATGGACAGAATGGAGATGAAGCTTTCACAAGAAGTCAGGGAACTGAAGGCCAATGTAGAGCAGGAGAGACAGGCTCATACACGGGCCATTGTGGCAATCAGGAAGGAGAACCTGGAGGAAAGGGAAAGAATCATGCAGGCTACTATCACTGCCATGGCGACTGGCCTGATGGAGAAGATGGATGGGTACATCCGGCAAAGAGAAGAGGCTCTGAAAGCTGAAATAGAAACTCAAGTTAGACAAGCACTCTCAGTTCTCCCCACTCATGCGGCCACTAACCTAATTATTGAAGAGAAACTGCATCCATTTACTGACTTTGGAGTAAATGCTGCATTTCATTTAAAGGCCCTGAATGAGGAATCAGAGGATTGTCTGACACATCTAAGGGTCGTGGAGCAGGATACATCCAGACATACAGTGGCCCTTGCTGAACTATCCAGGAGAGTTAGCAAGGAGGGGGAAGAAAGTCCAGTCAGATCTCTAGGAGGTCCAACAGTGAGAGAGAAGGTTGATCCTGAAAAGGTTGTGTCAAAGGTTAGGCAGGAAATTGATACCTTGGTCAAGGATGGAGAACAGGCCACTGCTGGTGAGAAAATGAAGGGAAAGGTTGATGCTGGAAGAAGTACCAAATTGTCTATAGCCAAGGATCAAATACTCAGAGAAAAGAGGCTGAGAAATGAGCAGAGGAAGGGAAGTAGCTTTGAGGGTCAAGGCACTAAAAGAAGAAGGATAGTTGTTCAGGAAGAGGATGAAGTCAGGGAACTTCAAGTTGAAAATCCCAATCCCATTGCATCTCTGGCACCAAGTCCACCCAAGAAAGTCCAGTCCACTGAGGACTTGTTCAGGCCACCATTACTCAGCCCACTGGCCCAGGCAGTTAAGGAAGGGAAGACTCTTGATCAATACAACCTGGAGAAAATGGAGGAGAAGCAGAGATTGATTGAGAGTGGCCAAGTAATGAAGCCCCCACCACCAAGGAAGCCCAAAAACTCTTACTGGAGGTTGAAAGCAAAGAGAAGCCAGGCTCAGGCTAGTGAGCCCATTGCAAGGTACCCTCACATAGATCCTTGGGTTCCTAAGGAGATCAATGACTCCTGGGAGGAAGCCAAGAGGGAGTTTGTATACTCCTTCTATGTGACAAGAGAGTTTGTTGGGGTGGAGGCTGATGAAGTATTTCATCAGAAGATAGTGGAAATTGGCCTGCCTTATATCAAAGGATTCTGAACTCTTGGGAGGAGCACAGTGGAGGTGATCCTTTCAAAGCCCCAGGACCTATCCTGTTCATACCCCCAATGGATGCCAGTGGAGAAGTAAGGATGCAGGATATCCTGAATGAATGGCTAGTTGTTTGTGATCAGCTTGGGTTAAGGGGACACATCAAGGAGGTAATGGAGAGAAAAATGGAGCTGAAGAAAAGAGTGTTTGCACAATATGGAGTTGAGCCAGCCTTTTGAAGTCTATGAGGAACAAGTGCACTGAGAAAAGAAAGCAGGAGAAGATGTTTTGATTTGTTTTTGTTTTATGTTGGGCAGGACAGTCTAATGATTACAGTGGAATCATGTAAACTGTAATCATTTTTGCTATTAATGAAAATATCTATCCTTTTGAGCCCAAGATAATATCTGATTATATGTTAGGCCTATGCACTTCTTTATAAACTGCTTAACTAACCTGCAGGTACTCACTCAGGGGGAACTTCTGAAATTTTAAAGTTTTTTTGCTAAGTAAAAGCCTTCTTATAAAATGTTAAGTCAGGATAAGTCTTTGTTCTTATCAAAAAGGGGGAAATTGTTGGGAAATGACTTGTAAAATATTTTGATAAATCTCAAAGACTCCCCTGAAGTTTTAATGTATCTCTAAGACTTAGAAATAATAGCCCAAAGTGTTAGGAGGCTATGATAAAAACTTAGAATATAAGTTTAAATGTAACAGGCTACTTATGTAAGAACTGGTTTGTTGTTCCAAAGACTAGCCTGATGAACCTTAGACTAGACTGATGTCGAATTAGCTGATACACCCACCTCCTGAAGAATACACCCCAGAAGACTAAGTCCAAGCAGCCTGAAGGACTCTCCTGAAGACAAGTACCCTGATGCATTAAATGCCTTCAGCATTTAATAAGGAAGCAACCAACACATAAATGAAATCTTTAATACAGCAAAGAGAATGTTCCAAGTCACCTGATGAAAATACAGAGGACTTCAATGCAACCGTTAGACTGGACTGAGGAACAATTAAGATAGGCCAATGAGGTGCTGCCACCTATGTACGGATCTGACACAAAGTCTGTCCTGTCAGTACCAAGTTCAGAAGCAACCAACAACCTAGGATGACACAGTTTTCAAAAGCGGCTGCATTAACTCTTAGCAGGCATTTAAGGAGCTACCAACCATTAATGCTTAAGAGTTGACCATCCAAAATCTGAAGAAGATTTCTTGAACGTTGGACTGCTACATTTTCACAGATTTGACCATCCAAAATCTGAAGAAAATCTAGAAGAACGTTAGTACATCAAAATAGCTTAAATTTGAAACTATCTCTCCAACGGATAGTCTTTCAAATTTAAGTCTATAAATACAAGAGTTGAAGAAGAAGCTAAGTACGGGAAACTACCAAGCTCTACTGAAAAACTGAAAAGTTTAAGCACTCGAAAATCACTATAGTTTCCCAAGTGCTCACACTTGCTTAGAATTCAGTCTTGTATTTAGGCTTACACTGTAATACCTTAGAAGTCTCTGGAGATAACCCAATCTAGATATTGGTCATCATTGTAAGGGTTATCTCGACCTTAGTTGGAAAACCTCAAGCCCTTAAACCAAGTGAGGTTCAAGGTTGTGAGTGAAAGAAAGTAAGCTGAGGAGTGTCTCAGTATGAAATCTGAGAGGATTAGGACTCAGTGAAAAATCCTAGAGATCAAGAGGAGTTATTCTTGATCAGTGCACCTTGGCACTCTAAAACAAAGAATTCATGTGGTTAAGGAATTCTCCTGTTAAATCAGGAAAAGTGGATGTAGGAGAGTTGAACTCCGAACCACTATAAATCCCCGTGTCTCTTGTTCTTTTGTGTGAGTTTATAACTTCAAGTGTTTTCATTAACAATCCGCCTCATAACTCAACTTGAACAAATACTCAGGCTACTCGTCAGGCGACCTTCAAGCCCACTGATCTTTTGTAGTGGCCTGCACTTTGAAAGAAAGTCCTCTGATTAACTGGTTCTTAAAAAATTGAACTTACAGGTGTATTCCCCCCCCATACACCTGTCTTTACTTATCTGGGACAAACAATTATTATTTAAGATATATTACAAAGATATAGACCTAATTTCAACATACATTTTAGTAGTATCAACATTAGTACTATAAGGTGCTAGTGTACTATTGATAGTGGTACTAGTGTTCATTCTAATGGAATTACTAATATTCACAGTGTGGAACACTTAAACAATGTAAATATCACTTATACATCATCATTATTATTATTCTTAAGATATATTACAAAGATATAGACCTAATTTCAACTTACATTTAAGTAGTATCAACATTAGTACTATAAGGTGCTAGTGTACTATTGATAGTAGTACTAGTGTTCATTCTAATTGAATTACTAATCTTCATAGTGTGAAACACTTAAGAAATATAAATATCACTTATACATTATCATTATAATTATTCTTAAGATATATTACAAAGATATAGACCTAATTTCAACTTATATTTAAGTAGTATCAACATTAGTACTATAATGTGCTAGTGTACTATTGATAGTGGTACTAGTGTTCATTCTAATTGAATTACTAATCTTCATAGTGTGAAACACTCAAATAGTATAAATATCACTTATACATCATCATTATTATTTTTAAGATATATTACAAAGATATAAACTTAATTTCAACTTACATTTAAGTTGTACCAACATTTGTACTATAAGGTGCTAGTGTACAATTGATAGTGGTACTAGTGTTCATTCTAATTGAATTACTAATCTTCATAGTATGAAACACTTAAACAATATAAATATCAATTATAAAATGAATTACAAAATTAGAAAAATTATAAAACGATTTATTGATATTATAAATTGATATGTATCATGATATTATAAATTGATTTGTATCAAATTATTTATTACGAATTATTTATATTACAAAATAAAATAAAATTGACCAATTAATTTTAAATCAAGAAATTTAATCTATAAAATTAGATTGAATTTTTGAAATATTAATGAATTTAAAATTTGAAATTTAAAAATTATTTATTTCAAATTTTTATAATTAAACCTTTCTATAATTAAATAAATAAACCTTTCTAAACCATGAATAGTAATTTTAATTTTTTACTAAACATTTGTCAAATTATTTATTACGAATTTTTTACAAAGCATTTGTTACAAATTTTTTACTAAACATTTATCAAATTATTTATTACGAATTTTTTACTAAACATTTGGTACGAATTTTTTACTAAATATTTGTTACCATTTTTTTACTAAACATTTGTCAAATTATTTATTACGAATTTTAATTTTTTTAATTAAATTATTACTAGACCATGAATAGTAATTTTCCAGAAACAATTTAATAAGATTCAAATTTGAATTTGAATTAACAAATTGATTATGTTATAGTTAATTGTAATATGGAAACATGCGAAGTGTGGGAGGGAGTGAGTATTAATTAACCGTCGACATAATAATTAATTTCTACCCTAATTTCACTCATTCACAAACCCACTTATTAATTAAAGTGTAAGTTTGAATTTAGGAGGGAGAAAATTGAAGACTAAAAATGATATTTAACTTGTATCTTAATTTATTATTTCCAAAATTACTCTTGTCTGAATGTCTGGATATTTAGCACTGTCCTTGTTTAAAATGGGAAAACCTGGATAACTGTGCATGAATCAATTGTAAAAAGTTGTTCATGAAAATTAATGAGACCTAATCCCAATGCTAACAACCTCTAATTGGCCAATTGGTCCCTTTGCCACTGCCCAATTAATCCACTCCCCCTTTCTATCAATTATATATCACTCAATCTATGATTTCCTTTTTTTAATGGCGATCTGAACAATGTGGTTATTAGAAGCACATCTTGATACCAATTCATTTTAATTTGTTGATTTCCTATATATACAAGAAAGTGTAACGCTTTTCCGATCAAAAGATTTTCGAGGGAGTTAATATATCCTACTTCACTCAATTTTCTTTGGATAGACGGCCTTCTGCAACTTCTCTACCATTTATTGCACTCTGGTAAATATTTTATTTGCTTAATTGGTTATATTCAATTTTTTTTTTGATTGCTTTGTTCCCCCAATTTTCGTGATGCACTTAAGTTTACTGTATTAGCTTGCTGTTTTGCACTTCTTCTTCTTCTCCTTTTTTATTTATGTGCGTATTTAATTATTTATTTTTATTGGTGGAAGGAGTTTTGAGACGGTGGGGATTATAACATGGACGAAATCTTACAAATTTATGGACCATTTAATAATTTTCAAGAATTACCACCAATGCAAGCTCCTGTGTCATTTAGTCCCTCTTATGGGGTTGGCTGCAGCAGCCAACAACCCCCCATTATGTTGGAAGACATGATGAATTTGAGCAGTCAAAACCAAAACATGGTTGGCACAGAGGGATGGCAGCGTATTAGATGGACGGATGAGATGGTCAAGATTTTGATCACTGCTGTGTCTTATTATGAGAATGTTGTCTCTGTGGAGTTGGATTTGCTCACTAGTCCAGCTAAAGGCAAGTGGAGATTCGTTTCCAGCACATTGGTTGAGAGAGGTTTCGTGGTATCACCTCAGCAGTGCGAGGATAAGTTCAATGATCTCAACAAGAAGTACAAGAGACTGATACAGATTCTTGGCACGGATACATCATACAATGTGGTGGAGAATCCCACATTAATGGAGGGGCTCAACATCTCCACTGACTCCAAGGAGGAAGTCCGCAAGATTCTGACCTGCAAGCAATTGTTTTTCAGAGAAATGCACTCTTATCATTCCAAGAATGACATACCTGTATTTGAGGATACCGATGTGACTGAACTCACTGAGTTGATAATAACTCGGACGTCATTGCAATTGGAAGAGAAGAGATTGGAGATCAAAATGAAGATGTTGAATCTGGAGAAGAACAAATTTGAATGGCTGAAATCGTGCAGGCAACAAGACGAGGACTTGCAGCAGATGATGCTGGATAACAAGTTGATGCAACTGGAAAACGAGCGACAGGCCTTCTTGCTTAAATGTCGGAAAAGGGGAATTAATCCTACCAACTATTGATTCAATTTTAGGTGCCAATAATGTCATGATCTCTAAGTACTGGTGGTTTTTATTGCATTTTGAATATTTTGAGGCTGTACTATTCATTTTTACTTTTTTATTTCTATGAATGTTGAATTATATATAAAATAATAGTTTCATCTTCTATGTTGGTTTTTGTTTTTTATTTTTTCATCTTCTAAGTTGGTTTATGTTGGCTATTATTACTTTAGTTACGGTTGCATTTAGCTATTTTTGCATTATTTTGTCTATACATATATAATAGCAAAATCTTGAGTTAAATTGGATACAAATTTTTAAATTTTTTTGTAAGAGTTTGAAATTATTATTACTAAGTATTTTTACCCGTACGATGCACGATTTATGATATTTAATAGAAAATCGTTTTAATTCTATTAATATACTCCATCCATTCTAGATTTATTTTTTCATGTCACTCTTCACTTCCAATACATATATATATATTCATTTAAATACTACAAATTAAATTCATTAAAAAAGCATTGAAAAATCAAATGGGAAAAAAATAGGACGGAGGGAATAATTTCTCATAGGAAAAATGATTTTTTTGTCCTGTAACTTAATCTCTTTTTTATTTTGGTCTTGCTTACTTTCAAATTTTGATTTTCATTCTGTAACTTTACCTGTTTTTTATTTTTGTCCAATTTACTTTTAAAATTTGATTTTGGTCCTGTGACGTCCCCATTTATGTACAAAAGAGGTAAAGTTATAGGACAATAATTATGTAAGTTACAGGATGAAAATCAAAATTTAATAGTTAATAGGATCAAAATAAAAAAGAGGTAAAGTTTTAAGACGAAAATCAAATTTTAAAATATAATAGGACCAAAATAAGAAAAAAAGCTAAAGTTACAGGATGAAAAGAATTTTTTTTCCTATCTTATAATATGCATGAATTTAAGAATTATAATGTCAAGTATTAATTCTCCTCTATATTGCCCACTCTATCCAAAAAGGCATTACACAATTCATTATTCATCACTCATAAAGACCCGTAAAATTGCATCTCATTCCACTAAAAATTATACACAAAGATATCTTTTTTGGTATTATTCACTTAAATTGAACAATATATCTTTATCAAGAACTATTTTATCCATTTAAATATTATAAGTCATTTTTCATGCAAAAATTCATAAAAATTCAACTATACCATTTCTCATGGGACATATGGGTGTCCTAATTTGATTAATTTACTTTTTTTTTTAATTTTGATGTGTAAATTAACTATTTCATTTGTACCGAATCTATCTTCATATATGTGTTTGGCACACAAATTTAAAAAAAAAACTGTTTTATTGACTTTTTTCCGATCAAGATGAGCTATTATACTTTTTAGTATATGTAGTGAGTATAATATGAATAATATATTAATTTTTTTCTTTTTAAGGATGTGAAGATAGATATGGGATAGAACGAATAAGAAAATGTGAAGATAATTATTGTAGGAAGGAGTATTCTTGATAAATATGAGTCTTCAATATCAAAATAAAAAATCTTAACTAAAATTAAGTTAAAATAAATTATTTTATTATTTTGACTGCTTTTTCTTCATATTATTTTTACTTATATATACACACATATTTTAATTTGTAAAGCATACTAATTTAATTAATCAATAAATAATAAAATTCTTTTTGGACTACTTATTTTTAAAAAATAGTTTAATCAATAAAATAAAAATTATTCTATATTTAATTTAATTAATATTTATGTATTAAAAATTTATTTAAAATAAATTATATTCTTATATATACAATAAAACTTTACAATTATGAAAAATAAAAGAGTTTAGATTGAAGGAGACCCAAAATAAAAATTAAAATATCAACTTTTATTCAAAAAAAAAAAAAAAATTGTAGATGCAAAGGGTTGAAGTTTGTACCTATATCTAGAGCAAAGAATAAAGAAATTCAACCAATTGGCCTATATAATTTATATAAGCAATTTCAAATTTTTTATACAAGAGAACTGGGCTCAATTGATTGAACATTTTGTTATTATATATTTATAGATAGCTATTTCATCATACAGCTCAAGTGGTTTAATTTTTCTCTTCTTACTCTAGGTACAATGTTCAACCCTTTGCACCTACCTTATATTTTTTACTATTATATTATTATTTTTTAGATATATATTTATTTTTCTATATATATAATTATATAGTTATCTAATAAAAAAATTTATGTCCAAAATATAAATTTATGATTGGATCATTAAAAATGTATTTTCAATGATCCAAAATATTAAGCAAGTTAAACTTACACTACAAAATAATAATGAAATAAAGCGGGGAGTTAGTGTGAGGGGGATTATGTCTCTCTTTAATAAATAAAGTTAAAGAGAATTCTAGTGAGGGATAAAAAAAATTTAATTTAAAGAGGGCGAGACGAGAGGAATTTTAATTCCTCTTTAATTAACAAGGGCATAACAAATTGGCGAGCGCAAAACCTCGCATGCTCACGAGGGATCGAATCCTCGCTGAGTTAGCGAGCTCAATCCCTCGCCAAGTTTTGAATCGGACCGAGCCGAGGGTCGAACCCTCATCGGTTTACGAGCACATAAATCCTCGCTGAGTTAGCGAGCAGCTTTCCGTCGCCAGCTTTTAATTCAACCGAGCCGAGGGTCGACCCTCACCAGCTTATGAGCACTGGGCCCTTCACCCATTAGCGACGACGGGCCCTGGCAAACTTGTATATATATATATACACACACGGGACAGAACCGTTGATTCCCTTATTTTTCCCCCAAAATCGTCGTCGTCTGCGCCGGAAAATGGACTTCCATCGGTTGGGCTTTGATCCTCTTGTGGTTAATTACATTTCTACGATAATTTTTTTCGATTTAATCGGTTAAATTTTGTGAATTTATTGTGTATATATATATATATATTATTTGTGTGTATATGCATATGTTTATTGTGTGTATATGTATATATAAATAATTAAATATTTATTTAATTAGTGGTTATTATTATTAATTGTTTGTTTTATTATTAGTAGTAATTATTTAATTAGTTTTTTAATTAATTAGTTAATTATTACTTACATATATATATGCATTAATATATATATATATATATATTAGTTGTTTAATTGTATACATTGTGCATGATTGTTTATTTTAGTTATTAATTTTTCTAATTAACTATTTAGTAATTTATATAGAGACATGTATATATTAATTAATTATTTTTATAGAATCATTAGTATTATTAATTGAATTATATTAATTAAATTACTTAGTAATAATACTTAATTTATTTGTAAAATTTATATATTTGTGTTTTTATTAATATAAATTAATTTGTATTATTAGTATTATTACTACTACTATTATTATTATTATATGTACATTAATATATATGATTAGGGATATTAATTAAAATAGTGGTAAAATTAATGAATTTTATTAGTAGAAGATGAGCCAGAAAAGAAAAAGAATGAAGAACCTCCATTCATTCCTAAATGGAAGAACGCTAAAGAGAAGAGAGAAAAACGGGGACTGGGAGATTGTGATAAGTTTGGGTGCCCAAAACTTCTATTCCACCACCTTTTCCTCAGAGGATTGTTAGGGCAAAGTTGCAATAGAAGTTTGAAAAGTTGTTGGAGATTTTCAACAAGATCCATATCAACATACCTCTCTTTGAAGCCTTAGAGCAAATACCCTATTAAATGAAGTTCCTGAAAGATGCAAT
>JAPKLY010003081.1:0-20578 GCA_026898435.1 Prunella vulgaris | reverse complement strand
ATTTATACATCAAATAATTTCAATTTTTTTAACATTTTTGAATTTTAATTTTAATTTTTATATTTTTTTAAAATATATTTGTTGATAGAATTTGTTAATCGTATTTGTTTATGTGGCTTTATATCATGTTAATCCTATCAAACAATAATCCAAGAATTTGTGTTCTTGGATGTAAAATATGAGGAGGGAGAGTGGAGAGTTTAGAGAGAGAAATATTGCAAGAGTAGTAGTATTGATTTTCAGAATTGTGAGCCTCTTCTCCTTTGAATAGTACAAGAGAGGTCTTATTTATAGGCGTACGAGTGTGAGACGGCACCTTACGAGCCTATGTGGCTTCCGGTGTTGACGAGGGTTCCTTACCCTCGTCTTGGTCTCTCACACTGCTCCCTTTATCATACCTCATCCTACTACTATGCCTTAGACCAGATGGGCCTCATTAAAAACCTCGCCGTAAACCACCCTTGTGGATAAACCGGACGGAGGGAAAAAGAGCACACCATCGGAGTTCTACTCGACTGATAGGCGAGCTCGTCGGTGAGCTTCGGAGATGAGCCTAGGCGGTTTGGGCGAGCTCCAGGGCGAGCTCTGGTGCCTTGCGCGGCCCACGGACGTTATGCGATGATGGAGCTCGGCGAGACCTTCCCAGGGATAAAAGGCGAGCTCTGGGCGAGCTCCGCTTGTAGGTTACCTCCATGTGGCCAAGCTCCGCATCTTCCAGGATCCTGGTGGGTCCTGGCGACCTGCTAAGCCTTGCGTAATTGCCCCACGTCGATAGTGTTAGTTCGCCATATCAACATTTTGCCCCCCAGCTCGCATGCACCATGGCCTTGTCGAATGTGCAAGCGAGCTGGAAAACTTAAAACATGGTGAACTACCTATGGACGATTGTTGGGTTGACAAGCGAACTCAACCCAGGTGGTTGCTTCTGGCCGACGTGGTGCGGGAATCCAGGGGTCATGCACGCCTTTTGAGGCCTCGGTTCCCGCCCACAATAATGCTATCTTTTGAATTTTTGCAGACAGGCCCTTGCATTTTGCGAATATTGCACCTCGCCCCGACGTCTATAAATAGGGTGAGGTGGATTCATTTCTTCACTTTTTGCATTTCGAATTCCAGAGCTTTCCCGGCGACCGATTTTTCTTGTGCTCGACGGATTTTCGAAGGCTCTTCAAGGTAGGATTCGATCTTCTTTCCCTTCTCTTCTATCTTTTATTTGATTCTTCTGCTGGTTCCTCGTCATTACGGTATTTCGGACCGTGGATTGTGCCGAGAACCTTTGAATCTCCCTGACCCTCGACTATTGGATTTTGGACTTCGGGACTTTTGAACTTTCTGAGACCATGTCGACACGCTCTTCAAGTAGAACCCTATCTGGCCGAAATCCTGACAAACGGCCAATGACTGAGGATGAGCCACCCCGGGTTTCGTATGTGGAAATCGGCTCCAACTCCGAGGCGACCTCGGTAGCTCGCCAGGTGTCCGGCGAGCCACGCAGCGAACTGCCCAGCGAGCTACGTCCCGACCCGGAGGAAGGAGCCTCCAGTTCCGTGTGCCGCGAGGTATGGGAGGAGGGTGGCGAGGTCGCCCAAGAGGAAAGAGTTGCTAGCGGCAATGAAGGGCCCGAGGAAGTTGATGAGGGTGGTGCCGAGGTCGGCGAGGAGGGTGGCGACCTGGAAGAAGTTACTCTTGACTGGTTCCGCCGTATCGGTTTCCCGGAACCCCAGTTGGTAGAGTACCAGGTCCCCACCCAGGTGGTTCACCCGTTTGACTGGAATGAGTACATTGCCGAGTATGCGGCGAGCTTCCCTTGCCCGAATAGGGTACCTCGCCCAGACCTCGCCGACCTGGAAGAAGTTACCCTCTCCGAGTTCAAAGCCGGCGAGGTGGTGAGCCTAATTGATGAATGCGACCTGCCAGTCATACGCAGGGAGTATCGCATCCCCCTGGACATCTTTATGTACGCTCCAATGAAGGATGAGCGGGCTGACGCACCTCCTGAGGGGATGACCGCCCTGAATGTAGATGTTCTGAGGGCCGGGCTTTCGTTGCCATTGCATCCGATTATTGGCCAATATCTAGCAGACAATAATCTGGCCATCACCCAACTCACACCGAACGCGTGGAGCAACCTTCTCGCCGCCCTGTCCGTTTTTGGGCTGGAGGGTTACGAGAATGCGACGACCTCGGCAGACTTGGGCGAGGTTTTCGCCGTGACCAAACGGACACAGGACGGCGCAGGATATTATTATCTGAAGGCACGTCCGGGGGAGAAATTTCTGGGGGACCTGCCCAATAAAATCCGTGAATGGAAGAAACAATTTTTCTTCATAGGAGGTGACTGGCGAGCCTCCAGCACGTATCATGGGCGGGGTGACCGTATCCCCACTCCCGAGGGATATGGGGAAGCCAGCAGTAGGTCGCTTATTTCGGTGTGCGTGGGTTGAATTAGATATACTAATTCTAATTTCTTTTCCTTTTGCAGTTCCGAAGCGACACAAATCCAGCAGGGGTAGGCCAAAAGTGTCGGAGCAGTTCGACGTGGTGCGCGCCATTTGCTATTTGAGGAGCGAGAAGGATAGACAGGTCGCCCACCTGTGCGCGCACCATTGCCTGCGGCTCGCTGGGCTCCTCACACTGCCGCACCACCTTGACATCCAAGGCCCCGAGCTCCCAGGTTCAACTCTTTGCAGCTCGCCTATGGGGTATCTCGCTCATTGTGCTGATACTTGTGATTTTTTGTGCAGGTGGTAGCTTTGTCGCTATCCCGATCGCCGAGGTCCCCGAGGCCTACCAAACTGTGAAGGAGCGATACGAGATGGGCCCACCTCGCCCCAACAGACTAGCCCCGCCGTCCGTGCTCGCACTGGAGGCGAGCAAGAAGGCGGAGCTCGCCTCAAAAAGGGGCGAGGCAGGCGGGTCGGGAGCCCAGAAGGAGAAAGCTCCCGAAAAATCCAAGGCTCCGGAGGTCGCCAGGGTTGGCCGAGGTGTCGGGCGAGCTGTTGCCCCCTCAGAGCGGGGTCGAGGAAAGAAAGGACCCCAACGGGGTGATGGGTCCCGAGCTGGTGAGGAGAACATCCAGGCTCGTAAGAGGACTAGGTATACGGGCCTGGTCGATGAGGAGTCTGACCGGGCTGAGAGGATCTCGGCGAGGTCGGGCCAGGGGGGATCTGTTCAATCCACCGCCCCGTTGGCGGTCACGCCCATACGAAGTTCGCCCCCCTCGCCCTCTCCATTCGGCGTGCAAACCACCGATGACACACTGCTTGGCTGGGACCCTGACCGAGCTCAGTAAGTAGCTCGCCCAATTGACTCCCTTTTGCTCGTCATTGTTTTATTTTTCTAACATTTTCCATCTGTTTTGATCTCGCAGTTATGCCCCAATTACCTTCCCTAACCGCCACGAGGCCCTGCATGCCTTTGAGCGATCTCGTTCTCTCACATCGATGCGGAATCTCCCTCCGGGCATAGCCCGGAATGCTGTGAGCGAGATGCCGAGGCATTGGACGACTCCGCTGGTGGCGGGTGTCAATAGCCAAGATTTGAGAGAGAATCTTCTTCTCTCGACCAACTATGCAAGCAGGGTGGTGCTTGCCAACCAGAAGGCTCTCGAGCAGCTTGACGAGCTGGAGGCGGGTCGTTCTGATAGGAACAAGCGAATGCTGGCGTTGGCGGAGTCAGCCGACAAGGCGAAGAAACTGGCGCAGCTCGCCGAGGAGAGGGCAGCGGCCTCGTTGGCCGCCGAGCAGAGCGCCCTCGAGCAACTTGAGGCTGCCCAACGCCGGCTCGCCCGGCTCGAACAGGAGGCTGAGGTGAGAATGAAAGCGAAGGAAGAAGAGTTCGCTGCCCAGCTCGCCTTGGAGGTCGACAGCCACCAGATCACGAAGAAAGACCTCGCACTGCAGCGGGGCCTGGTGAAGAGCTCTAACGCCGAGTGCGAGAGGCAAAGGGCCGAATTGGAGGCGAAGGCACTTGAGGTCGCTAAACTACGCAGCAGTGCTGTCACTTCGGCCGATTTGGTAGCTGCGAAAGCCGAGGCCTCAGATCGGGGCTTCGTGCAGTGTTATGCCGAGGTCCTAAGGGCCCTCTGGTGGGCGCGAGCTCACCATGATGACGAGGTGAAGGCCATAGTGGGCGAGTTCAAGGAGTGCTTGGATAGGGTCCCCTTCCCTGATGACGCCGAGCTGGATATTGGCGACCTCCCCGCACTTGGAATTCCATTGGATTTTGTTCCGGCTCGGTTCAAGATCATTAATACTATCCCAGTGCCGGAACTGAATCTGGATGAACCAGAGGTCGCCAACCAAGAGGAGCAGACTCCGCCCACTGGGGAGCAACTTCGGGAGGCATGTGGGGATGCCATGCTTGATTTGGGCGAGTTCAATGCCAGTGGGCTGACTGGTAATATCACCACAGAGGCCGAACTCACCCTTCCCGGTGCCCAGGTGGCCCCTGCCACTGCTGATGCCCCCGATACATAGGCTTTTTACCGCATTCTTAGATTAGCTTTTTATTTCCCAAGTTGTAGTAGGTCGTCAGGCTCCATAGCTCGCCTAGAAGGAGCTCTATTTTTGTAGTCTTCACTTTTTTGTTGAAGTAGACTTAGCTCGCCCAGAAGGGGCTTTTTGTAGTTCAAAGAAGGCTAGCTGGTCGGCCTTTGTGGCCAGCATTGCTACTCATACTTAGGATTTTTTCAAGTATATTTTGGACTTGAAAATTTCTTAAGTATCTTTTGAA
The DNA here is from genome assembly GCA_026898435.1 of Prunella vulgaris. Classification (NCBI taxonomy): domain Eukaryota; kingdom Viridiplantae; phylum Streptophyta; class Magnoliopsida; order Lamiales; family Lamiaceae; genus Prunella; species Prunella vulgaris. The sequence goes on along the minus strand of JAPKLY010003081.1, from coordinate 15,844 downwards.
TATAAGTCGAACATTTTTTGTCTAACTCTTATTATTTACGTCTTTGTGCCTTTACGTTATAATTTCTTGAATAGCTCGTTCTTGTTTATTTTTCTGGTACATGATTGTTCGTCTTATTCTACTTTGAGAAGCGAATCGTTCGTTTTACGTCACTTTCGACTACGAATTGTATCTCTGTTTTAAGAGTGTGTATTCTTCGTCTTATGCCACTTAGGGCCGCGAATTGTTCGTCTTAGGCCACTTAGGGCAGCGAACTGCACTTCGATTGATTCACGTTGGGCCATTGGGTTTCATGAACCTTGCCTTAGACGTTTTTGTCTTTTTCGCAAATTTTTCTAACTTATGGCAGTAGGTGCTTAGCAACCCTTTACGAAGGGTACCTTCGCGACCTTGGGCACTTTAGCCTTTGCCTTCGAGCTATTTAATTACAACGTTTAGGACCTTGGTCCTTGCACATTGCGGACTTTTGAGCATGTGGGCGAGCTGGGCTTGGCGAGCTAGCGTAATGGGCGACCTGGTGCAGCTCGCCTGATCGGAGGGCTGCACAGATCCAAACACTTGGGAATTTTTCTGAAATTTTTTTTTTTTATTGCAACGTAATTTACATCGGTTGCCATCTATATTCCCGATGTAAACCTTCGACTAGTCTATTACAGGTATTACAGGATTCTAGTCTATTGGTAGAACTTCTTTAGGTGTGCCGAGCTCCAGGTGTATGATGAAGCTTTGCCCTCTGCGTCTTCTAGATCATAGGTACCGTTTGGCCAAGCTGTAGTGACTCGGAATGGTCCTTCCCAATTTGAACCGAATACACCTGGTGGGGCCATCAATTTCTTTTTCAACACCAGGTCGCCGACCTTGAACTTTCGGTCTCGGACCTGAGAGTTGTAATATTTTTCCGCTCTACGCTTGTAGGTGGCGTTTTTCATTTCTGATGAAGCTCTGGTTTCTTCGATCAAATCTTTCTCTACTGCCAAGGCTTCATCATTCTTTTCTTCATCATATCCCACCACCTTCCACGTCTTGTTCTGAATCTCCACCGGGATCACGGCTTCAGTCCCGAAGGCTAGGGCAAACGGGGTCTCCCCGGTACTGGCCCTATAGGAAGTTCTGTAAGACCACAGGACCTCCGGGAGTTCGTCTGCCCAGCTTCCTTTCTTTTCCTCGAGGCGGAGCTTTAATATGTGTTTCAAGATCTTGTTTACCGCCTCGACTTGGCCGTTCGACTGGGGGTGATATGGAGTTGAGTAGTGCTTCTTGATGTTCCATGAACTGCAGAAGTCCCTCAACTTCTGTCCGTCGAACTGCCTTCCATTATCAGTGATGACCGACTGCGGGAGTCCAAACCTGCAGATCAGGTTTTTCCAAACGAAGCCGATCATCCTTTCCTGGGTTATGGTTGTGAGAGCTTCGGCCTCAGCCCACTTAGTGTAGTAGTCCACTGCTACAACAGCGAACTTTACACCGCCTCTACCAGGTGGAAATGGGCCGATCAAGTCGATACCCCATTTCACAAAAGGCCATGGGCTGAAAACTGACTTAAGCTGGTTGGCTGGGGAGTGGATGTTAGGTGCGAAAAGTTGGCACTTCCGGCACCTTCGAGCGAAGCTGATGGCATCTTTGCGAAGAGTGGGCCAGTAGTAGCCCTGTCTGATCGTTTTATATGCCAATGCTTGCCCCCCAGCGTGGCTCCCACAAATCCCTTCGTGAATTTCTTCTAACACTTCGGACCCCTGCTTCTTAGTTAGGCATTTGAGTAGGGGCAGAGAGAATCCACGTTTATAGAGTTGGCCATCCAGCAGCGTATACCTGGCAGCTTGCTTTACTAACCGGCTAGCTTCCCAGGTGTCTACGGGGGTTGTTCCGTCAGTTAAATATTTTCGGATTGGGGTGCACCAATCTTCACTATCTTCACTATCCTCCTGCCCCCCACTCGAGGTTTGATTTACTTTGTAGTCGAACGTCGAGGGGTTTTTCAGTGTGGTGATCACAACCTCCGTGAATTCGGCTTCGCCGTTGCTAGTAGCTAGCCGGGCTAGAGCATCTGCTTGTGTGTTTTCTAGCCGCGGTATTTGATCGATGTAAACTTGTGTAAACATCGAGATCAGATGCGTGGCTATCTTCTGGTAGATCATCATCTGCTGATCTTTTGCTTCAAATTCCCCCCGGACTTGGGATATTATTAGCTGGGAATCTCCGAAAACTTGAAGATTGGTCGCCCCCACAGCTAATGATAACCTAAGTCCTGCTATTAACGCTTCGTATTCCGCCTCGTTGTTGGTTGCTCGAAAGTCAAACTGAATTGCGGAGGTGAAGACTTGTCTGTCGGGGCTGATCAGGACTACGCCGGCGCCTGCTGCTATGCTAGTTGATGATCCGTCCACGTAGAGATGCCACGGAGCTATACGCCCCCTCGTCGGATCTTGTGGGAAAGTTAGCTCGACGATGAAGTCGGCCAGTGCTTGTCCCCTGATCGCTGTTCGGGGTGCGTAGGTTATACCGTATTGGCTGATCTCCAGTGACCATTTCAGCAGGCGGCCGGCAGTGTCCGGGCGCTGTAGTATTTGACGCAGCGGGAACGTTGTCAGCACCTCCACCGGATGGTCAAAGAAGTAAGGCCTCAATTTTCTGACACTCATCACCAGTGCATAAGCCAGCTTCTCTGTTGGGGTGTACCGCAGCTCAGCTTCATGTAAGACTTGGCTCACGTAGTACACTGGGAGATGTGTTTTCGCCTCTTCTCGGACCAGGACGGAGCTGATGGCCACCTCCGACGCGGCTAGGTACAGATACAGCTTCTCTCCAGGTATTGGCTTTGACAGAATCTGCGTGTCTGCCAGGTATGTTTTGATGTCTTCGAAGGCTCGTTGGCATTCACTTGTCCAGACGAAGTGGTTTTTGAGGTGGAGCTCGTTGGCTTTGGCCGCCTCTTTGTACCTCCGTGTGTTTGCTTTAATCGCCTCGAAAAATGGACGATTTCTATCGCCGGACCTGGAGATGAATCTGTTAAGGGCCGTCATGCATCCAGTTAGTCTTTGAATTTTTTGGATGGAGTCGGGGCTCCCCATTTCAATTATGCATTGGACTTGTGCCGGGTTGACCTCGATTCCCCGCTGGCTAACTAGGTGCCCCAGGAACTTCCCAGAGTGTACGCCGAAGCTGGTCTTTTTGGGGTTCAACTTCATGTTGTAGTGGCGCAGTATGTCGAAGGTTTGTTTCAGGTGGTCCTCCTTTCTCAAACTCTTGACAACTATGTCGTCCACGTACACCTCCATGGATTCGCCAATGTGTTGGTCAAACATTTTGTTCACCAATCTTTGGTAGGTAGCTCCGGCGTTGATGAGTCCGAACGGCATTCTTTCCCAGCAGTACATGTTCTTGTTGGTGTAGAACGCCGTGTGTTCCTGATCTTCCGGGTGCAGAGCTATCTGATGATAGCCTGCAAAAGCGTCCATGAATGTCATCATTTCATGGCCTGCAGTGCTGTCCACCAGCTGGTCAATGTGAGGTAGTGGGAAGTTGTCCTTCGGGCATGCTTTATTCAGGTCCGTGAAATCAATGCAGAGTCGCCAAGTCCCGTTGTGTTTCTTCACCAGGACGGGGTTCGCGACCCACTGCGGACACAATGCCTCCTTGATGAGCTGGTTGCCTAACAACTTTTCCACCTCAACTGCTAGAGCTGCGTACTTGTCTAGTCTATATTTTCTTCGCTTCTGGCGTACGGGTCTTTTCGTCGGATATATGTTAAGTTTGTGGCAAGCATGTTCCAACGGGATACCCGTCATGTCTTCATGGGACCAGGCAAATACGTCCAGGTTGGACATCAAAAACAGCTCCATCCTCGACCGGTACGGTTCAGGTAACTCAGAACCGATGAAAAGTTCTAAGTCCCTTTCCAGGTCCACCGGGAGTGCCGTCAACTCCTCCACGGGGGTTGCTTTTCTCTTCTGACATTTCCACCTCGGGTCGTTGATGAGCTCGTCCCACTCCTCATGTGACATCCGTGCAGGCTCGTGGCCTATGCGCGGTTCGAGGTCTTCGGGTTGGCTTTCAGCTTGGGTGAGCTCATCAGCTGTGGACTCTTCCGGTGGTCTGTCAGCTTGGGATGGTATGGTGACTCGAGGAATTGGGTCAACGTCCATGGGCGTTGGTTCTTGACCTCCCGCAGGTCCTCCACCTGGTGCCTCATCGACTACTTCCATGGGAGTAGGTTGCTGTCCCTGCGCAGCTACCGATCCCCGCGCAGGTTTCAACAGTCGGGTTTCTTCCTCGTCCCCCATTGGTGTCGATTGTGTGTTCGGCACAGGTCCAACACCTTGGTTGATTTGTACGTCCTCTTCGAGGATGTGGACTTGCGTAACGAACCTCTTGACCCGGCTATCTTTGATTTGGAGTAAACACTCTCGAGCCTTTTTCTGGTCACCTTTTATAGTTCCAGAACCCTTCGGAGTTGGAAATTTTAAACAGTAGTAGTAGGTCGAACACGCCGCTTTAAATTCATTAATAAAAGGGCGGCCAAGGAACCCGTTGTAGGAGGACTGCTGGTCGACAACCAGGAAATCTATGAGCCTAGTCAGTCTCCTTGCGGGATCCTCAGCAGATACAAGTTGGACGCTCAACCTAACACTACCTAGGGGGACAGTTACAGCCTCTCCGAACCCCACTATTCTAGCATTGCTAGGTTCCAGGTACGACTCAAAATCACCCAAGGCATCCAAGGTGGATTTGAAGAGAATGTTGGTGAATGCGCCGGTGTCTACAAGCAGCCTGTGAACTCGGACGTTCATGATGTCGGCGGTTATCACTAATGAGTCGTTGTGGGGCATCAGTACCCCCTCCAGGTCCGCAGAAGAAAATGTTAGCTCGTCAACGAGCTGCGAGGCGGACCTGGGGCCGGAGCTGCCTTCCTGGACTTGATTTATGGCCCGGATCTCGGCCTTCCTCTTTCTCCTAGATATGGAGAATCCTCCGTCCCGGAGGCCTCCCACGGCTCCGATCTCCTCCTCAAGAACCAAGAGTTCCCGAGTCGGCTCCATATTTTGCTGAGGTTGGGGAGGTGCCTTCCGTCTGTGATGGGGGCCAGGTTGGTCCCCCTCCTCCTCTTCGTCATCGGAGGTGGCCCTCCTCTCGAACCTTGGTCTCTTGGCTGGGGCCTTCTTCACGAACTCGGCCAATTTCCCCTCCTCGTAAAATTTCCAGAGTTGCTTGAGGAGATCGCGGCACTCGCTGGTGAAGTGGCCGATGGCCTGATGGTAGGCACAGAATTTGTTGGGGTTGAGTTTCGTGCGGTCCTGGCGGATCCGCCTTGGCTCCTCCAGCATGGCCTTGCTTTGGACGGCAGTGAAGACGTGGTCGACGGAGACTGCGAGGACCTGGTTGAGCTTATCTTTGAACTCGTCTCCCTCGCCGAAGGCCTTTAAGTTCCGGGGGGCTTTGTAGGTGCCCCCAGACTTCTTCCCGTAGGGCTTCTTTTCCTCGTGGGCACCAACTTCTTTCAGTAGTGCCTCCTGCATAGCCACATACACCCCCGCCTTATGGCGGAATTCGCTATAAGTGTTGGGACATGCGAGGTGCATTTCCTTCCAGAGGTCGGTGCCCCTCCTGAGTCCGCCCATTGCTGCGACGACCTTAGTGTCGTCGCTTACCGGCTCGCCTTCCAGCAGAATCTTGTCGAACCTTTCCAGGTACTGCTGGTCGGTTTCATTCTCGCCTTGATGGATGTTGGCGAGTCGGTGCTTCTAGGTAAGGTAAGATCCAAACCCAGAGAAGTGGGCCAGAAACTCCCGCGAGAGTTGGCCAAATGAGCAGATTGACCCCGGGGCGAGTGAGGAGAACCAACGGTGAGCTCGGTCCCCTAGGGTCAGCGGGAAATTTCGGCATTGGGTGGAGTCTGTGGCACCGACAGAAATCATGAAATCCGCGTACTTGGCCCGATGGACTTTTGGGTCTGATTCTCCTTCGTACGCGGACATCACCAGAAATTAGATTTTCTTCTGGACCGGTGCGCGGAGGATGGCAGGTGCCAATGGAGAGGTGGGGAGAGTCGTGGCGTCAGGTCCGCCAGACTTAGCTGCTACCTGCACTTGCAGCATTTCAACGGCCTTTTTCAGTGAGGTCAGCTCGTCATCACGGGTCACCTCCGGCGGAGGGTGCTCAAAGGTTGTGCGTCTCGCGGACGCACCTCCCCGAGGTGCCTCACTCTGGGGTGACCTCTCAGTGTTGTAAATAAATATATATTGTGTGTGTTGTGGACATTACATTATATAGCTTATCTTCATATTCTCTATATATATGACATTTGTACTATGCAATTGTAAATCTCACTCATACGCAGATTATCATAGTGAAAAATCTTAGCTTGGTACGTCCCAGATATAGTCCTGAGTGATGAACTGAAATCAAAAGCTTGTTTTCTACTATTGAAGATATTGGAGATAAAAGCAATTAATTGCTAATTGATTTGTAACTGTAAATATATTTAAGATAGGCTAACAAATCGGCGCTTAATTAGTTATATTTTATCTCCACCATTAATGGAGATTTGTTGTAATTTCATTATTTAAATAGAGATTAGCCAATCACCATAATCACGGTGATTTTTCTTACTCTCACACCTACCCTTGGGGAGAAAATTCTTTGACTCCCAACAAGTATAATTTCTGTGACAAGATGTTGATAAAAAACAACAGTTAGTAAAACGTGTAGTTTTCAAATTTCCAGACGAGCAAACGAGGAGAAGACGAGATGATTACATCAGGAATGAAGGTATAAGAAGCAGCTCTATATGGAGGAGAAGGAACCTGACCCAAGTAAGCTATAGGGCAAAGAAGTGTTGCAGATCTAGTCATGTTTAAGACCACATCTCTTGAAAATGCAGTTAAAGCCATCAGAGTCCCCTGTTTGATTCAAGTTTAATCTTCACATATTCTCATTAGGGTAAATATTTTTTTGTCCTTTATCTTTCGGTTATATGATTTTGGTCCTCTAACTGTTAGAATTTGATTATAGTCCTTTATCTGTCAAACAGGAGCAAAATAAAAAAAAATTGAAAATACAAAGGATGGAAAATCAATTTTTTTTAATAAAAATAAAGGATGAAAATAAAATAAATTTAGAAGATAAAGGACAAAAATCATAATAGATTAAAGATAAAGGACTAAAATCAAATTTTAATAGTCAACAGGACCAAAACCGTAATAGGTGAAAATAAAGGACGAAAAAAAAAACTATTTTCCCAAAACAATAATGCAAATGTGTTGGAATATACCAAGGAATGTCCAACATAGTACAACTTCTGCCCTGTTTGGCTGTAAACATACTCGAATGTGGCTGGAAGCTCGTACTCTGCTAGTTCAATCCCACTACCAGATCGAGTAATCCTGTTTCCAAACAGAGCATTTGACTAAAAATATCAGCAATGTCATAAATACTCACATCAGAAATCATCAATACTTTTTGTAGCAATTTAGTACCGGATCGCTAGAAATAAGCGACGTGTGTCCCCTACTGTAACTAGTCCCTCGGCCATTCGCTAACCAAACATCAAAACCATTATCCGCTAATATGTATCCTAAAGATTTATCAGGCGAATTCGACAGCCAAATTGTTGCATCCTGTGACATTCAAAAATAAGTTCAACAGGGATCTTTTTTTATATCTATATTTGGGAAGAATTCAGAGTAAAAGGGGGAAATATTAAAAGGATTATAAGTAGCAACGCCATAGAGTCCATGTTGAAGAAGAACTGGTGGCCTAGCTTCCGTCTTCTTGCCCGATCGCCCGGTTGGAATTCTCTGCATGCTTAGAATATCTCCATCTTTTGTTGTGACCTGATCGTGTATACATTAGTTCCATCAACTTTTATATAGCACAAATTTAATAAAATAGAAGTAAATCAGTTCTTTACCTTATGTTCTTCACAGCTATAGCCTTGCGGCTCTACCGTTGATTTGCAGATATCATCTACAGAATCACTGGATTTGAAACCTGCTGCAAATAAAGTACATGAAATTAGTAACAAAATTAGGAATGTTACACTCTTGATCACCATTTTTATGACTCTATAAGTTATTATTTGATCAAATTTGCAGCTTTTATAATGGCTGAAATATGTACCGATTGAATGTGACTTCTCATAAGTATTTCATCATACCATAAAAACAAGGAAATTAATTTTTGAAAGACAGTACCTTATGCGTGTGTATAAAATTAGGACCCAATCTTTTCAAACTTACAAAATTAGGACACTATATTTACAAACTTGCAAAATAGAACACTATCTCCTATATTAGGCAAATTTAGGCCAAAATTTTATAAATTTTGGGCAAACCCAATTATGATGTGTATTTGGCCCAAGTTTAATAAACATTTGACTAAATTTGTCCAACTTAAAAGATGGGGTCCTAATTTTGTAAATTTGCAAAGATAATGTCTTAATTTTGTAAATCCGTGCATTATCCAAAGTCCACACATTTAATACATATACTCGCATTTGACGGATTGATTTTTTATCCTTCAAAGCAAACATAACCTAATTACTATTTGAGAAAATAGAGTTTTTTATCCTCCAAATTTTGTTGACTTTGTTTTTTAGTCCCGTTAACATTGGACTTTTGTTTTTCATTTTGTAACTTTTAGAATTTTGATTTTTTAGTCCTCAAAATGGGGGAAAAATGTTTTTTTAGGACCGTAATTATAGGGTAGTTGGAAAAGTAGGACAATATGTTTTCGAGGTTGGAAAAGTAGGACAATATGTTTCAAGCTTGGAAAAGTAGGACAATATGTTTTCAGGCTTGGAAAAGTAGGACAATAACTTTGGAAAAGTAGGACAATAACTTTAGAAAATTAGGATAAGTAGGACAATAACTTTTGGAAAAGTAGGACAATAACTTTGAAAAATTGGCCTAGATTTACAACTTTTCAAAGTTATTGTCCTACTTTTCCTACTTTTCCAAAGTTATTGTCCTACTTTTCCAAGCCTGAAAACATATTGTCCTACTTTTCCAAACTTGAAAACATATTGTCCTACTTTTCCAACCTCGAAAACATATTGTCCTTAAATTCCAACTACCCTATAATTACGGTCCTAAAAAAACATTTTTCCCTCAAAATGGGGGGTGACCTACACTAGCAGGATATATGACTAAAAAGTAATTCTTTTGAAAGTTAGAGGATTAGAAACAAAAGTTTAAAGTTAACAGGACTAAAAATAAAGTCAATAAATAGTACTTTGGTCCCATTAAAATTTGTGCTCATAAATTTGGTTCTTTTATTAACACAAATGGTCTATAAGAATTTTTTGTAAAAGTTAGTGGATTAACGTGGGACTAGATTTGTTGAGCACAAACTTTTATGGGACAAAAAGTGTAGTTTATTTTAACTGATAGGACTAAATATACTCAAAAAAAGAAGTAAAAGAGAATATGGGACCAGATCTATTGTACACAAATTTTCTTGGGACTAAAACTGCAATTTACCCATATTTTTAATTGATATCTGTCTATTCTAAAAAAAATTATTTAAATATATTAATGAGAGGATAAAATTGGAAAGAATGCATTTAATTTATATTGAAAATTGAAAAAGGTCTATAATTAGCAAAGAAAACAAAATTAGGTCACAACTTCACTCATTTTGAATAGGAGGGAGCATTGATTTAGTATTCATTACCCAAACTCCACATATATTGTACTCCCAATAATATCTCCACACGTTTACACTCCATTACTATTGATCATAAATAATTCCACTCGTTTAGTCCTCACAAGGTACTCCTAATTACTATTTGAGAAAATAGATTTTTTTATCCTCCAAATTTTGTTGACTTTGTTTTTTAGTCCCGTTAACATTGGACTTTTGTTTTTCATTTTGTAACTTTTAGAATTTTGATTTTTTAGTCCTCAAAATGGGGGGTCACCTACACTAGCAGGAAATATGACTAAAAAGTAATTCTTTTGAAAGTTAGAGGATTAGAAACAAAAGTTAAAAGTTAACAGGACTAAAAATAAAGTCAATAAATTGTACTTTGGTCCCATTAAAATTTGTGCTCATAAATTTGGTTCTTTTATTAACACAAATGGTCTCTAATGGGTGTGTTTTGTTTACGGGACTAAATAGTCAATCCCCCAAACACAGGATTTTTCTTGCCAAAACATGCAGTGTGTGTTTTGTTTGATGGACTAAATAGTCAATCCCACAAACAAAGGATTATTCCTGACAAAACATGCATGTTTTGTCATGAATAATCCTTTGTTTGTGGGATTGACTATTTAGTCCATTAACGTGGGACTAAATTTGTTGAGCACAAATTTTTATGGGACAAAAAGTGTAATTTATTTTAACTGATAGGACTAAATATACTTAAAAAAGAAGTAAAAGAGAATGTGGGACCAGATCTATTGTACACAAATTCTCTTGGGACTAAAACTGCAATTTACCATATTTTTAATTGATATCTGTCTATTCTAAAAAAAATTATTTAAATATATTAATGAGAGGATAAAATTGGAAAGAATGCATTTAATTTATATTGAAAATTGAAAAAGATCTATAATTTGTAAAGAAAACAAAATTAGGTCACAACTTCACTCATTTTGAATAGGAGGGAGCATTGATTTAGTATTCATTACCCAAACTCCACATATATTGTACTCCCAATAATATCTCCACACGTTTACACTCCATTACTATTGATCATGAATAATTCCACTCGTTTAGTCCTCACAAGGTCCTCCCTCTGTCCCATGGGAATTTGCATACTTCTTTATTTGGACGTTCCACACAAATTTGCATAATACTAAAATAAGAAACATTGATTTACGTACACACTCACAAATCTATAAACATATTTACATATATATATATATGTAACTACTTTATTTATAAAATACATTAATTTTCTTAAAAAATATATCATGCCGTAAGGTGCAAATTTCTACGGGACAGACTATTTTTTTTATACTGTAGGGTGAGTGATAGACTAGCTAAGTGTTTTTGGTCATAAAAAAATTAATTTTTGTCCTTTATTTTTAAAAAAAAAATTGATTTTCATCCTTTTTGAGTGATATAGGACTAAAATCAAATTCTAATAGTTAGAGGATCAAAATCATAATAGGTGAAAATAAAGGACGAAAAAAATTATTTTCCCTTTTAATTGTATAAGAATTAGGTTGCTGGTAATTAAATTCAGTTGGTCCCAGAACTTTAAATTTTCCTTCAAAAGTCCAAAAATTTTAAGGTTTTCAATTTTGTACCATAATTTCTTAATTGGTCCAATTCAATTCGAAAGTTGCTGAAATTCCACAGATGATGCCATAGTGACGCACAATTTCTTGAAACATTTAATTTACAAAAAAGTTCAAACTTATGGGATGAAAAATGTAAAATCGACCAAACTCTTAACAGTTGCGGAGTACAAGGGTTATGGAACAGAGTTATGTCAGTAGCGTGAGACATGGAGATTATTTATTCACATATTTACAGAGAGGGGAACCGAGCGGCCCATGCCTTGGCGACCTCACATTTGGTTGAGAGTTGGATAGGTGTGCCACCTGATTTTATTTCCAATGTTCTTTTTGAGGATTTACACGTTCGATATTTTAGGACTTAGTTCATACTCTGTTGTCTTGTTGGTTTTACTGTGGAACAATGTGGTTTTCAATTTCAAGTCTTGTATTCCGGGCTTTGTCCTATTCGAGGCAAGGGATTAATTGGTTGGCAACTCTTTTTCTCCTATGGTCGATTTGTCCACAAGAATGGTTTACGGCGAGTTTTTGATGAGGCCCGTCTAATCCTTTGACTCACCTCCTAATCCCGGACTGTGGGTTCTTTTTTCTTTCTCTTTTCTAATAAAATATCCTTATTCGTCTTAACAGTTGCGGAGTTAGTAGACGTGAAAATCTTATATTTTTTGGGACCTCTTACAAAAAAAATTCAAAGTTATAAAATGAAATTGATTTTTTTTTTTTTTTTTTGCTTAAATGTGTAATAATCACCGTTAGGAAATCAAATCAATGGTAAGAGGATTTATTTATGCGGTCCTCAATTTAAGTCCAAGTCTAGGCCCAATAACTTAATTTGAGGCCCATAATCAAGGAACCCGTCTTGTGGGCCTATTAAAGGAAGCACAAGATTACAATATCATGGGCCCTAAAATACCATGTTAGTAAGTTTCGGATTTAATAAAAAAAAATTGTGAATAATTTTAGTTAAAATAATATTTTTTTATTTAATTGATGGTGTTTTATTATTTTCTCAAATCGTGTAACTCATTATTTTAAATTAGTCTTTTATAATTATTTGTTTTTGGAACTTTTACTTATTCTTAAAGTTAGATTTAATTATTTTTGGGATTTTTATGTTTTAATTAATACAAAAAATTATGATATGTTAAATTTATAATAGAATTTTAAATTTTATTTTTTTATATTTTCTTGTTGGTGAGATCTATAATTAAATTTTGTTAGTACAAGAGTTAATTTGAATAAAATTATCTTACATTACTAATTATATTAATCCATTAATCTAAACATACTATTTAACTCATAAATAATAATTTTAACTAATTTATCTTAAATTATTTATCTTGTCAATTAAATCAAACTATGCCTTTAAATGTAAAAGTCACACAACACGAGTTATTAAGAAAACAAATTTATATCCGAGGCTGAACAAAATATATCAATCCTACCATGAATTTATATAACCAAAAAGAAGCCAAAAGCCGTTTAAATCCATACGTAATTAAAACAGTTGTCACATGCTCTTAGGGAACAATTTAAAATAAGAGAACAAAGAAGGCAACACCACAAAAAAACTTAGTGTTCATGCTTAGGATGTTTCTTCATCATGCGATTCATCAGTCCATTGGTTAGGGCTGAATTCGAAGTTAGAGAAGCTTTCAATATGCTCAAACCCTGCACAAATTGAACACTATTTATTATTAATTTACCAATACACTAAGAACTATTTAGCATTAATATAGTCATTCTATAATACATTCAACATGAATGAGTTATACCCTAAGATATAATTAATTATACACGAACAACAAATATAAAATACCTGTAACATATTTAATAAAATTTCAAGCATTATTATATTAATAAACAAATCAAACATTTAATAAAAATTTGAGAAAGAAGTTATGAATACCCGAAGAATATTTCATCAATACCCGAATAATAGTTTACCAATACACTAAGAACTATTTAGCATTAATATAGTCATTCTATAATACATTCAACATGAATGAGTTATACCCTAAGATATAATTAATTATACACGAACAACAAATATAAAATACATGTAACATATTTAATAAAATTTCAAGCATTATTATATTAATAAACAAATCAAACATTTAATAAAAATTTGAGAAAGAAGTTATGAATAACCGAAGAATAGTTTATCAATACAGTTATAATAGTTTATGAATACCTGTAGTGAAGTACCTTAAGAATATTCCATGAATACCCTAAGAATGGTTCATCAATACCTAAAGAATAGTTTTTAACACCCTAATAAATAATATCACAAGAATTACTGAACTACCTTCTTCTTCTTCTTCTTCTTCTTCTTCTTCTTCTTCTTCTTCTTCTAAATGTATATTTATATAAAGTATTTACGCATTATACCTGTTTCATGAGAATCGGTCATAATCTCGTTTTTTATATTGTTTTTTCGATTTAAAATCGCTTTCTGTTAGCAAGTTTTTGTTGAATTCATTGTTTTTTTCGTTATTCGCGCGTATATTAGGTTAAAAACGGGTCAGACCTGAGTTTCTGAAAGATCCGCGAATTTTAGTTATTAGTGGGCCGAATTTTTAAAATTGAATTTCAATTTCGGGCTCAATTACGAGTGCATAGTATGCATTCATGTGTACAGGAGACCGACTCTTTCCAATTAAACACAATAACCCAAAATTTGAATAAATAGAGCATGAAATTTTAATAAAAATAGGCAATAAATTTAAGTAGTGTATTTGTGTAAATAGTGTATTTATGTAGTTGTCATATAACAATAATTTTATATTTCCTATGAATTTCATGATATTTTGGAATTTTGTTTTAGAAGAGAAAAATAATTGAGTCTGCTACAGATGAACAATGGAAAAATGTTGAACAATATGAATTACGAAGCATCTTGAACAAGGATCACAATGAAAAAAATCGAGTCAATCAAGGTTTGGAAGCCCTAATAAAATTCACGCAACAGCATATGGAAATTTGTGAGTATAAAGAAATTAATGTTTAAAGCCCAAGTCTAGGCCCAACAACTAAATTTGAGGTCCATAATCAAGGAACCCGTCTTGTGGGCTTATTAAGGCAAGCACAAGATTGCAGTATGATGGATTTAGTAAAAAAATTATGAATATTTTTTAGTAAATTGATGGTGTTTTATTATTTTTTTACTTTTATTAATATCAGTAAAGTTTTCAAATTGTGTTACACGTTATTTTAAATTAGTCTTTTATAATTATTTATTTTTGGAATTTTTACTTTTAAAAATAATTAGATTTAATTATTTTTGGAATTTTTATGCTTTAATTAATATAAAAATTATGATATTTTAAATTTATAATGAAATTTTAAATTTTTATATTTTCTTGTGGGTGAGATTTGAAATTAAAAAAAAAATAATACGAGAGTCAATTTGATGATTGCATCTGATATTCCACTCACCGGATGATTGTCATGTGTTAAATATTAAAATTACTATTTATTCCCTCTAAATATATACCGTGTAATATATTTAACACATGGCAATCATCCGGTGAGTGGAATAGCAGATGTAACATGGATTGGAATAGGCAATCTCATCCGCTTATATAACTAATTATCTTAATCAATCAATTCAAACATATTATTTAACTCACAAATAATAATCTCTAAATTATAATCTTAATGAATGTATCTTTTTCATTGAACCAAATGAGATTTTGTTCATCGACTCAAATGAGGTCTTAAGAATAAAAATCTCAAAACATTTGTTATTAAGAAAACAAATTTATATTCCAAGGCTTAACAAAATATATCCAATCCTACCATGAATTCATATAACCAAAAAGAAGCCGAAAGCGCCGTTTAAATCAATACGTAATTTATAAAGAGGATATATAACAGTTGTCACAGGCTCCTACGGAACAATTTTAAATAAGACAACAAAGAAGGCAACACCACAAAAAAAAACATAATTAACTGAAAAAGGGATATATGAGACTCAGTGTTCATGCTTAGGTTGTTTCCTCATTCGATTCATCAATCCATTGGTTAGGGCTGAATTCGAAGTTAGAGAAGCTTTCAATATGCTCAAACCCTGCACAAATTAAACTTTATTTATTATTAGCATGAACATAAAAAAAAAAAAATTAGAGTAAGTATTATATGAAAATAATTAATGATAAGCTTATCGTAAAATTGTTTTAAAATATCAAATATTTGATCAAAGTTATCAAAATATGCATCAGGTGTATTGATCTCAGCAATTTGATACATCTGATGAGATTTTTTATACACCTGTTATAATGTTTGATACTTTAAAACGAGTTCGTGATAATCTTATCATTACTATTTTCATACAAAACTGTCAAAATGTTATTATTGAAAATTAATGAAATGTCACAATAGCAGTACCACTTGCAATCCAATGTTCACCTCCCGTTCTACAACGTGGGATAAAGAAACATTGAGGTCATTGAGAATAGAAAGAGTTGAGGATATATAAAATGGTGCCACGGCAAGATCATCTGTCACCAAATATGTTGTCGGCCACATGATATGATTACCCTCGCCCTTGGGGGATTTCATTTTTAAAATGGCGTCTTCATACTTGAGAGGAAGAAACG
>JAPKLY010003080.1:4396-20582 GCA_026898435.1 Prunella vulgaris | reverse complement strand
ATATTATTTAAAATTGTTTAAATAACCTATATATCAATTATCTTTAAGATATATTTAGATATTTTTAAAATGTTATGTAAAAATTATGTTAGAAATATATATATATATATATATATATATATAACAACATAAAAAAATCTGAAAGGTTATTTAACATAAAATTAAGTTAGAAAATTAACCATAATTTCTTAGAGGGATTTATCCAGGATGTAATGTGTTAGTTGTACAGATAATTACACCATCCAAATAAACTTCATCAATAATGTGTGACTTGTTGAACGTTTCAGTACTAATTCAGCAAATTAGTTTTATTACTCCCCATCTCATTAATTAAAGCATGTGAAAGTATAGAGCAAATTAGTTATATATATATATATATATTACTCTTCCATCTAATTAAAGTATTCACATTTTCTTTTGTTGATCCTATAAAAATTTTAATACCCTATAAATTTTTAAATAAAAAAAGTCTTAAGACGATACATTTACCATCCCATAAAAACTAATTATAATTGCAAAAGTAAAATTTATGAAGGATTTTTCAATATTTTAGGACTGATGTATAACTCTTATCATATAGATAAAAAGAAAAATGTGAAAACTATTATAGATCGGAGGAGTTTATTACATTTAATATCTGAATTTTCAAATTAAATTTGTGTTATTTAATCCACATACTTATTCAAAATTAAATCCGAATTTTATTTTACAAAGAATCTTTTAAGAAGTGCTCACATGAAAGAATATGTAATAAATATTATATGGAAAATATCTATTTTAGAATAATTAAAGAGTTCGGCAGCATTTTTTAAAATCTTTTTCATTTAATATTTTTTGCCTTTTCAGTAATAATTATATTCACACTACCTATAATATCTTTTTTAACAGGTCTTGTCTTCGCAATGAATGCAAACTGATGTTAATATATATAATAGCAGTATATCTCTTACGTAGCATTATATATAGCTCTTAATAGTTTGGCATACTATGGATATCCAAAGGTCAATGATAGAGTCAAGCAGGAAAAGTAAGAATCAAATTGAACATCAATCTTTATATTGTTACTAACAATTAATGACATATATATCTTCCCATATAATTAAAAAAAAATATTATAGATATTTAATAAAAGTATGTAGTATGAAATTTGTTGAAACTGATTTGCAATTAATATTTATTAAATAAAACAACTAATACGTTTTAAAATTAATTTGTTTATGAAAACAAGTAGTACATTTTAGTTAAATAACACATATTTCTTCAAAAAAAGATTTAGGGTGAAATTTGTTCACACAACACTTTTACATATATATGAAGAGTAGGTCTCTTGTGAACTCGAATTTACATGAACTCGTATAATTGTTATGTATAATCACTATCACTGTTATTCATGCATACTATCACTGTTATAAAAACATACTTAATTTTTTAAACAGTGATAGTATATACACATGACAGTGATAATTGATAAATTCGAGTTTACTGTGAACTCGAGTTCATACAAGTTTTTGTCATACATAAATATATATAATTTGGAAATTTTGGGTTTGGTTTAAAATGTATAAATTAATTTAATAAATAAAATTTAAAAATTAAGATGTTCAATAATTACAAGTTAGCGATACATTAATTTCGTTTGATCTTAATCGGGATTGTCATTGATAATTGGATATATTATTGCCCGTAAAGCAAAGGAAAATTCAAATTATTGTACCTCTTTATGATTATAAGTTATTAATAATATATTTCATTTTTAATGTAGAAGTCACATCCCCTCATAAATTCAATTTGATAAAGACATTCATCATACATGTTAAAATTCACTCATAAATAAACACAAACATGTCAGTTATTTTAGTACAAAAGCATGTGTAACGAGTGTAATTAATTGTTTACATTAAATGCAATTTGCAAGTAGATTAATTTGAGTGTAATTAATTGTTTACAATTAATGCAATTTGCAAGTAGATTAATTTCAGTTCAGCGTCATTAATTAACTTTGACTCGTAACAAATCCATACATCTAAAAAAAATATGTGTATATAAGACGGAAATTGAACTACTATGTATATCATACCACCAAATTATGTTTTTCAAATCAATTATAACATTTATATTAATTAGTAGGGCAGTGTTAGAAATATGTGAAGCACAATCCAACTTTAGTGGAGGTTCATGTGAGCAAACATTACACATATGCATGTGTCAAACAACTCAAAATTCTTATGCTTTATTTGATTAATTTAATAAAATTTCATATATATTTTATATTAATTTGATTAACTGCACTTAATTTCGAGAAAGATAGTGTTTGTTTATTTTAAATTAAAATGAGAATTTTTGGAGAAGATAGCAGCCTGTTGAAAAAAAAATGGCATCAGCCCATTTTGCAAGAAGGCAGCTGCCCACAACCTTGGGCTCATTCATCAATTGGCAACCGCCCATTTTGGAAGGAAAAGGAAAAAGTGCAGCAGCCTCATTGAAGCAGAACACGTTCAAAAAAAAAAAAAATACAGAGAAGGCAGATGCTTTGGGCAATTTTTTTCACAGAATTTTGAGAGAAAAGAAGAAGGGCAAGGGTTTGAGAGTCTTTACATAAATTTTCCTCCACTGGATAGAGTGTCTACTTGGAGATGAGGGGAGTATTTTTGGGATTTAAGAATTTGAGTGGATTCAACCTCAAGATTCTATCTTGTCTTTGATCAACTATAAATTCTTATGCTTTTTTATTTATTTACTTATTGTATTTCACTTTTTGTTATATTCATTTATTATTTTAATATACTGCACGGAAGTTAAGAACTCGGAATCTACTACTATGGACTGTCTAAGTCGTTCACCTGTATATTTGTTGGTTTACATTATTTTTCATTAACACACATTTATTCCATTGCACTCAGGAAGCCCCACCTCTCCCTCTAGGTCTTCACCACTAAGACATTAACAAATAACTAGCATTTAGACCGTAGATATTCTATGATTTTTTTCAAGATAAAAATATTATTATTAGAAAATTATTAATTAATTATAACATTTATAAAGCTTAAAAAAATTATAAAATAAAAAAATTGATATGTATTGTAGAAAATGTAAAATATAAAATATTAGTCTTTGCGGGTGGATGAAATTGTAATTAGTGTGAAAATTAGTCGAAATTCATATGTTTTATTTGATTAATTTAGTAGGATTTCATGGGTATTTTATACTAATATGACTAATTGCACTTAATTCCGAAAAAGATAGTATTTTGTTTATGTTATGGGAAAATGAGAATTTTTGGAGCAAATCAAATGACTAATATTTTATTGAGTCGATCGAAGAAATAGATCGAGAGCATAAAAGAAATTGGGCCCATCTTATATTTAATGTCACTAACACTCATAGCCCATTTGTAATTGAAGTGCAACCCATTGGGATAGAAAAAAGGCCTAAAGAAAATGAAGAGAAGGAAGCCCAAATGATGCTCAAGACTCACGGCCCATCAAATCTTAATTGTGGGGTTTATTTTTTTAATTATTGTATTTTTTATCTGTACTTATTATATAAAGGTGAAATCTGGAACGTTTATGAAATTAAGTAAAATCGTGATGCATGTTCACGTTTTAATGTAAATCGTGAACAACAGTCACATTTTACAAACGGAGAGTTGATACCGTTAAGCAGAAACGTGATCTGGATAGTGATCTATGTTCTCCAAATCATGATGAAAACATATGATTTAACATCAAATTCTGAGAATATATATATATATATAATATAGCAACTTGACACCTTCAACTTCTCTCATTTTGTCACATCCATTTCTCTTCAAATTAGTGATTAAACTTTGTTTTACTATTTATAAATTTCTAATTTTTCAATTTCACAATTAAATTCTAAAAAGTATGGTATTATTGGTTCTTAAAATAAATTGTATTATCTAAGATTGAAAATATCACTAATATTGAAAAAAATATCAAAATCTTAAATTTATGAAAATTTATCTAAGATTTAATTTAAAAAATCATAAAAATTTAAGAACAAATATATGATACATAAACTTAATAAAATAAAATTTTCAGTTGTGATAAATTTATATATACACTATTTTTTTGGATTTTCTTTTTCAAAATTCATTAATATATTTCGATATTATCTCAATATTTAATGATATTTGATTTAATTTACAAAAAAAAAGTGATATTGATTTTCAGAGCTATATTTATCGATATCTTTTTTTAATAAATATTATTAAAATATTATTTCTATTTAATATTAACATCGATGATCACAAAAATAATATATCGTGAATGTATCAGAAAAAATATTCACATAGTTGGTATTATCCTATTCAACGTATTAATTACAACGAATAATTTGGTCAAACACTACAATAAATAATAAAATATTATGTCGTAAATTATAAAAGAAAAGCTGATGATATGTTCCTAAAAAAAGTAAAAGTGAAGAAAGGTAGCAGTAGAGTCGCTGAGCTGAATTAATTAATTATTTTCGTTGGAAATATTAAATTCTTGAAAAAAAAAATCTTTTGAAAAAATAAGTTAAAACTTAATAAAATCAGATTTTTTTTTTACTTCTAATAAGCACTGCAACGAAGATTTAATTTATTGTTAAACAATAAAATATATTTATTGTTAAATTAGGATTTAAGATTATAGTGAACATTTTCAGGAATTGTGAATGAATCATTCTTCAGGACGGCTGTTTGTTGACTCATTCAATCCACTGGTAGCACTCATAAATAGCCAATTGTAATTCTCGAGGTTGTAGGCCACTAACGAATGGTGATAGCACCGTCTGGAAAACGTGAATGGCGTTCATGACTTTGCATAAATTCATAAACACAATGCATTTCACCATATTTGCTTAAATAAAACTGGAAAATACAATTATTAATAAAAAAAAAAAAACTAATTGTGGCTCAATTTTTATTGAGGAAGTCAGCAGCCCAATTTCTAATTAATTTTTGTGAAGCCCATATGTAGGGCACGGATCAAATGAGATGACACACACATCACACGATACAATCCTATATTCTTGGAGAGAAAGTTTATACAGTATTTTACACACTTACACATAGTATTAGGCGTTCTTCAAATTTTGGTCTTTAAATCATTCAATCAAGTGTAATCACCTTGCTAGGTGAATCCTACCCTTTACTCTATTTATTTAATTGCTATTTCAAATGTTTATGGAATTTTGCATGAGTTTTATTAATATTGTTATGGATTAATATTATATATGTTTTGAGAATTTCGAAACCATGTGATTATTATGTATGTGTTATTTATGATTTTATTTGTGTATCTCTGAGATGATTTTTATAATTATGGGTTTTATTGAGTTTTAATTAATTTTCTTGTCTAATGTATGTTCATATTTATGCTTGCAATATTACTAGGGTCGAGTGAGCTAAATGATTGCATATTTGCAGGTTGAGAATTAGTTGGATGCTTTAATTGTACCTTTTATGCATTCGAGAGAAGGTAATTGATAATATAACCCCCATAATTAATTAGACGCTTGTGCTTAAATTTAGGGAGCGAAAAGTGAGGGAATTAGGAGATTGACCTTACTACTGGGTTTGAGAATACCTCATTGAGAGACTATTACCCGAAGGGGAACATTTTCTCTTCCTAGCATTTATTCAACCGACTTCATTGTGAATCTTGAGTAATTGCCCTAAACATCCAAGTAGAGACATAGATAAATCATAAACATTCCCTTAGTATCACTAGATGGATAAACCCTAAAGTTATCTTCTCTCATTTGAATTTCTTAAGTTAGTTATTATCTTTTAATTGTTAAGCTAGTTGATGGCTTTTGTTGCTTAGTTAAAAATCTAAAAAATAGAAATCCTTGCTAGTAATTATATAGGCATGACAACCTATAGGATTAGGATATTATTGTACTAACTATTCCCGTGGACGATACTACGTTCTCGTTTACTTCCTTTGATACTACTACAATTCCTTGCACTTGAGGGTGAATTAGCTTAGTTGATTTTTTTACTTAGAAAAGACGAATAAGTCAAATTGTCATTTACTTTTCCAATTCAGAGGGATGAGTGAATGCTCAAGAGTATTGGTAGGCCTAATTCTCAATACATACTAGCTAGGTTTTTAAAATAAACAGTTTCGGGATAAAATAAGTACTCTTTTTACGTAAATTTGAAAATAAAAGGTTTTGAAAAAAAAAAAAATTTACGTAAAATTGAATGGAAGAATTATAACATCTTAATATTGAAATTTGAATATAATCATTCAATGTTCATTTAAATGAATGAAATTAAAAGTTTATGAGTTTCAAATGATATCTTTGCTAAGTATTCTCCCCATTTAAATTAGTCAAAATTAATTATAAGAAATCAATCAATTTAAATATTTTATTTAAATAATAAATTGGATTTAAATTATAAAATTAAAATTTATACATTCAAATCTACTCATCCAACTTCAAATTTTCAAAAGCATATGCTAGGGGAAGTAACCCGCATAAGAAATCATATCACCCTAATAAATGCCCTTGGCATCCATATTATTTTATTGTAAACTTTTGTTTCAAATTATTAGTCCATTCATTCCAGATAAATTTGCATATTTTTAATTTGAACGTCTAACATCAAATTACATATTACTTAAAAAGAATTGATTTATGTAATAAAATTATACACATATCTACTCATATATTATTATTTTAATTTTCTTAAAAAAAAATTTTAAAACCACGTTAAATATCATGGATATATTTTTTTCTTGAATGGAGGGAGTAACATATATTTCCTCAAATTAATCATGGAATCTACGTCAAGATAATAGTCTTTGTCGTCCGAGTAATGCACCTATGTGGTGGTGTATGGCAATATCATGAGCATCATTAAGGCAAAAGGTAGCTACACTTTGGTTCTATTGATCATATATATGCGACAAAAATTGATGTGAATGCAGATTTATGTGAATTTAATATATATATATACACTATAACTATTGTATATATACACTATATAATTATTATAAAATTAAACATATTTTACAATAACAATAATATATGTAATAAAAATAATAATTTTTATAAATTTAAATTCACAAAAGACATACTATATGCATATGGAATGCGCTCAACTATGAAAGGGTTGATTTGGTAATTTAGCATTCTTGTAATTAACTTTTACATATATATTTTAATGAATTCGCACAAAAAAAAGGAAATAGATGAGTGATATTTTTTAATTAAAGGCCCATTCCCTACATTTACTTTTGAATTTCAAGCTCAGCACATTACGAAAATATTTTGTACGTAATATATAGTGAATATGTGGGCTTTTTAGCAATTACTAACTCTTAATTTTAATGATTTCGCTAAAAGTTTTTTTTTTTTTTTGCATATACTTCTTTTAAGTTCCATAAAGAATTTGTTAGTACTATAAGTTTTATATAAAATAGTAGTAACTTTTTATTTTTTGTAAAACTTTTACGTCACTTTTGGTGTAATTTAATTAAATGAAACCCCACATGACACATTATTCAATATCTCCATTCACCATAAATTAGAGCACAAATACCATATGTTCCCTTATAACATTAATTACTCAAGATTTCTCTATATCTAACTAATAACTTTTAAAAAATTAAATCTTCAAGTCGGGTAAGAGATACCTTATACTAAATTACTCTCTATTATTAATTGAAAATCACGTTGTCATTTTTATTTCCTCCATTAACTTAAATGAACTTGGCACGATGCTAAATTCATACACATAATATAACCAACTTAATTTAATTATATATATATTTATATAATTATCTTTAGACCCTTATTCTCTATTTTTTAAAGAATATATATATTTGTGTAATATTTAAACAGCTATAAATATCATTCTTTCCGTCCTCCCATGGTGCAACTAGAAATATATATTCTCATGAAAATTAAATTTACCCAATTAAGGAGCATTAATTACGGCAAAACTCCCAATTAAACATAATTAACGCTGGCCTTAATCTTTACTGCATTAATTAGTATTATTGCAACGATTATATATGTTGTAAAAGGTCTAGAATAATCAACAATATTAATTATTTCTTTAGACAATATTCATGTCAATTAATATTCATTAGACAATATCACTATAAAATTAATATTTGTTAATTAATTATTGAACATTGAATTTGTCTCACTATACTTTTGTAATGTCATCTCAATTTTACCAGGTTAAGGGGAAGAAATTAGCAATGAAACAGTGTAATAATCATATATGTCAATTAAGCACTTATTAGAGCTTATTATTTATCAAATTCAAAATCCAATCACGGATTAGAGCTAATTGCTTAATTCATTCTACAACTGAAATTAGCTAATTGCTTCAATCACTGATTAATGCTAATTATAATCAATCACTGATTACTAATAATTGCTTCGCTTTTATTACAATATATATAACTGAGTATTTTCTCAGTTATTTTCTCATTTACTATTAATATAAGTCAATCACTGATTAATGCTAATTATATATAATCAATCACTGATTACTCATAACACCTGTGCAGGAGATGATCTCCATCCAAGGACCAATCCTATATATAAACACTCATTCATTTGAATTACAATATAGTTTATGAGGAGCAATCCGATTAATATATATATCATGATGTTCCTTAGAAAACTATGCAACGAAAAACATTAATTAATTTTATGATACCATATTATTCAATTTAATACTTTTTAACAAAATAACTTATAATATTAAAAAAAAACACATAAAATACAAATAAATTCTACGGTAAAAACACACATATATAATTATGAGCAGTCAATATTAATATATAACGTTATACTACACTACTATATATGATCATCTAATTATATATATATATATCAACGACCATGCATCTTCATTTATTCCGGGGGGGTTCTACGCATCGAGGCACATCTGCTCGGCCTAGTTGCCCCCTCCGCTACCCCTGATCACTAGACAACATGTTGTCGTATTAGGAGCGCCCTTGCAGCTCCACTCACTTATATAGAGCACCAACCCGAATTGTAGCACATAGAAGAGGATGAAAACGAGGGGGAGAATTATGATTAGTTACTTTCATTTTTGATTTAGTAGTAGAAGAAGAATATGTTGTTTCATGAAAATAGTTGGAGCAAGAGTATATATAGAAGTAGTTGATGCCTGTGATGATCAGGTGAATGTGAGTACCCATGCTTCTCTGCAAAATTAGCACATGCTGTGTAGGAGTACTTTATTACATTTAATATCAGAATTTTCAATTATTAATTTTTCTGTTATTAATTCCACATACATTTAATTTAAAATTAAATCAAAATTTTATTTTTGCAAAGAATCTTTCAAGTTAAAGTATTCACATCAAACAGTTCGGCAGCTTTGTTTGGAACTTTTTCATTTAATATTTGTTTACTTTTAAGTAATAATTAGATTCACCCTACTTTTTACACACTTAAAAAGAAAACTTTTTACACTCAAAAAAATTAATAAAATACATTTTTTTTATTATTTAACTTTACACTCGCATACTTATTTTATTTAGTTCGTGTGTGCAACAAAATTATGAAAGTAATCTTGAGATGTAGGGAGTAAATTTTTTTTTTAATACTTTAGCACCTAGTATTGAAAATTGACTCTAAATATTCCTCTGATTTTGGAAAGGTATAAATAACAATTTCATACACCCGAGAGTATATTATTTTATGATTTCTATAATTTTGTATCAGTTTTCTAAGCTTATTGTTATGGGTGCAAAGAAAGTAAAAATAAAGATCAGATAAGCAAGTATTGCTAATTAATTGAACTTAATACTATCAGCTGAGGGTCAACTGATAGGTCTGCTGAAGGTCATCTGATGGGGTCAGCTGGATCATCTGGTTAGTCTACTGAGGGTAATCTGTTATCTGCTAAGTCATCTGGTATGTCAGATGTGTCAGCTGATGGAGTCTTCTAACTGGTCAGGATGGTTGGTCAGGTCAGGATGATAGTCAGGATGACTGGTCAGGATGGTTAGTCAGGATGATGGTCAGGATGGTTGATCAAGATGAAGGTTTACTGATTATATCAGGTGAGGGCTCAGGCTCAGCTGAGGACATATCAAATCAGCGCACAGAAAAGGAGCTTACTGACTCTAAGTCAGGAATCAACCAAGAATCAGTTAAGAAGCAGTTTAAACTTCCAAGTTGGGCAATTGGTGATCAGTTTAACAGAATCAAAACTAAAAACCATTGGGCTCTGATCATTATTCAAATTCAGTTGCAACTGTAGCAGTTTCTTGTTGGTTGGTTACAATCACAAGCATTAATTTGGGTTCCCATATTCCCATATATATACGCACATATGTATAGAGAGATACACAGTACATTTTTTCAGAGAGATCAAAAAATTCTTGTAATTTGTATCATCATTCATTGATTAGTGAAAGAGGTGCCTCATCCGTGGACGTAGATCATTTTGGATCGAACCACGTAAATCTTGGTGTTCTTCAATTTTCTTTATTTCCTTTATTCAACAATCATTGTTACTCAACAATTGGTGCCGTCTATGGGAAAGAAGATTGTTGATGAAATCAACTGCTATGGCTTCTACGAAGATGGAGTTTGAGAAATTCACAGGGGCTAATGATTTTGGTTTGTGGAAGGTGAAGATGAAAGCTCTCCTCACACACCATGGATTATCAAATGCTCTGAAACCAGCGGATCAATGGCCATCATCATCCTCAACAGAACCTGCAAAGAGGCAGGAGATTCTGGACAAGGCCCATAGCACAATCATCTTGTGCTTGGGGGACAAACCTCTGAGAGAGGTGTACAAGGAGAAGACTGTCATTGATGTGTGGAATAAGCTGGAACATGTGTATCAAACAAAGTCGGTTACCAATAAGCTGTTCAAGAAGCATAGACTTCATTCCTACAAAATGACTGAGGATAGGGATCTGGTTGAACAACTTGAAGAATTTAATAAAGCAATGGATGATTTGGAGAATCTTGATGTCAAGATTGAAGATGAGGATAAAGTCTTGATGTTACTGAATTCTTTACCAAAATCCTTAGAGAATTTCAAGGATGCTCTGTTATTTGGAAGGCAAAAGAAGATGTCCCCTGATGATATTCAAAATGCATTAAAAACTAAGGCGCTTCAAATGCAATCTGAAAGGAAGAACACAAATCAAGGAGAAGGGCTGAATATCAAGTTCAAGAAAGGGAAGAAATTGTTTCAAGGAAATAAGAAAAAGAATGGTAAATGCCCTAAATCTGGTAAATTTGTGGAGAAGAGAAAATGCTTCTCATGTCAGAAGGTGGGATATCTCAAGAAGAATTATCCTAACAAATCCAGAAAGCATGAAGAGGGTCAAAAGGCTGATGTCACAATTGCTGCTCAGGAAGGATGTGATAGTGCTGAAGTTTTGGCTGTTACTGATGTCAAGCTGAGTGAAGATTGGGTATTAGATTCTGGATGTTCTTTTCATATGTGTCCCAATGAAAATTTATTCAGGGATCTCAAGAAATTTGATGGTGGATCAGTTCTCTTGGGGAATGATCAGATGTGCAAAGTCAGAGGCACTGGCTCTGTAAAGTTGAGACTGCATGATGGTGCTGAAAGGATACTACAAAATGTCAGATTTGTACCCGAGCTAATAGAGAAATCTTATTTCACTTGGATCACTTAATGTTTTGGGATATGAATTCAATACAAAGAATGGATTCATATTGATAACCAAAGATAACAACATTGTGATGAAAGGCAAGAAGGTAAATGGCTTGTACATTTTAATTGGTAACTCAGCTGCTGGATCAGTGAATGCAGTTATGGGCAGCTCTGATGCTATCCTGTAGCACAAGAGGTTAGGGAACATTAGTGAAAGGGGACTGAATGAACTCTCCACACATAAGGCATTTGGGGATTCAAGGACAATCAAATTGGATTTTTGTGATCACTGTATATTGGGAAAATCCAAGAAACACTCCTATTCAAGAGGACAACATCATACTGATGCTCCTCTGGACTATGTACACTCTGACATCTGGGGACCAGCTAGAACTGAGACTCATGAAAGTGGAAAGTACTTCATGACTATCATTGATGATTTCAGCAGAAAGGTGTGGGTGATCATCCTGAAGCAGACGAGTGAAGCCTTTGGAAAATTCAGGGAATGACTTCTTAAACAAGAAAACAAAAGAAGCAGATCCTTAAAGCATCTCAGGACTGACAATGAACTTGAGTATGTGTCAGAAGAGTTTGAAAATTTCTGCAAGGAAAGGGGCATAACAAGGCATAAGATTGTTCCAGCAAATCCTCAACAAAATGGACTTGCTGAGAGGATGAACATGACTATTTTGGAGAAGGTCAGATGCATGCTGTCAGATGCTAAACTACCTAAAGTATTCTGGGGAGAGGCAGTTAATACTGCATGCTACTTGATAAACAAAACACCCGCATCTGCTATTGATTTTAAAACCCCAGATGAGCTTTGATATGGTAGGCTGTCAGATTACAATAATCTGAAGGTATTTGGTTGCTTGGCCTTTGCACACATAAGACAATATAAGTTGGAACCAAGGGCTCTGAGGTGCATCTTCCTGGGATATCCAAAAGGTGTCAAAGGTTATAGGTTGTGGTGTCTCAAGAAGTGTATTGTCAGTAGAGATGTGACTTTCAATGAGAAAGTCATGGGATATGGTACATCTGAAAATACTCAAGATACTGAGGGTAACCCCACAATCAGACATACTCCAATTGAGGTAGAGCCTACAACCAGGAGTCAGAATGAAGAACAAGCCCAAGACAACTCTGATATCAGGAATCTACGAGAAGACCAGCTGAATGCATCAGCAGATAGTGACTCTGAAGATCAAAATAAATATTCAGATGAAGAGGGTGAAGATTTGAGAAACTACATTCCGGCCAGAGACAGACATAGGAGAAGCATTCATCCACCAATCAGGTTTGGGCAGGCTGATATGATCTTATATGTCTTATCTGTGGCAGAAGAAGTAGGGTATCAAGAACCTCAAACCTATGCTGATGCAGTAACAAGAAAGAATAAAGATCAGTAGATTTCAGCTATGAAAGAGGAGTTAAATTCACTGGAAAAGAACAACACTTGGGTACTTGTGAATAAAATAAAAGGGCAGAAGGTTGTCGGTTCAAGATGGATATTCAAGATAAAGTCTGAGATTAGGGCAGATGGACAGGAACTGATCAGATACAAAGCAAGATTAGTTGCAAGAGGATTCACACAGAGGGGAGGAATAGACTTCAATGAAGTGTTCTTACCAGTTGTGAAGCGCTGCTCTATAAGGATCTTATTGTCTAAGGTAAATCAAGATGGACTGGAGTTACAACAGCTAGATGTGAAAACTGCATTTTTACATGGAGAGCTTGAAGAAACCATATATATGCAACAGCCAGAGGGGTTCATACTACCAGAAGATAGAGGAAAGGTATGTTTGCTAAAGAAGTCACTATACAAACTTAAGCAAAGCCCAATGCAGTGGTATAAAAGGTTTGATAGCTTCATGGTGTCAATAGGCTTCATCAGATGCAAGTATGACAGCTGTGTGTACTTGGAAAAGCAAGGCTCTGAGGTACTTACATATCTATTACTTTATGTGGATGATATGTTAATTGCTAGCAAAAGTCTTGGAAGAATTCAGAAATTCAAGGATAAGCTAAGTTCAACCTTTGACATGAAAGACCTTGGAAGTGCAAAGAGAATTCTGGGTATGGACATTATCAGGAACAAAGCTGCTGGAAGGATGTTCTTGACTCAGCAGGACTACATACTAAAAGTCTTGAGAAAATTCAATATGCATGAGTCAAGATCAGTCTCTACTCCTCTTGGACAACACTTCAAACTTACAGCTGATTAATGTCCTAAGAGTAATCAGGAGAAGTCTCAAATGAGTAAGATACCTTATTCAAATGGAGTTGGAAGCATAATGTATGTCATGTTTGTAGCAGACCTGACATTGCTCATACAGTAAGCTTGGTCAGCAGGTTTATGGCTTATCCTGGAAATACACATTGGGAAGCTTTCAAGTGGATAATGAGATATTTAAAAGGCATATCTCATTTGGGATTATTGTTTGAGAGAACTCAGGAGATCAAGCAACCTCTACAAGGTTTTGTAGATTTTGACTATGCTGGAAGCATAGACACAAAAAAATCTCTGATTGGATATGTGTTCATAGTTTATGGCACAGCTATTAGTTGTAGGGCTGCATTACAATCTGTGGTTACAATATCAACCACAGAGGTTGAGTATATTGCAGTGACAGAAGCAGTGAAGGAGGCTATGTGGCTGAAGGGCATTATCAGAGAATTTGGGATCAGACAAGATGAAGTTACTATACAATGTGATAATCAAAGTGTCATTCATTTAGTTAAGCATCATATCTTTCATGAAAGATCCAAACATATTGATGTTAGGCTTCATTTTGTGAGAGATGTGGTGGAGAAGAAGGTAATCACAATACAGAAAGTTCCAACTGATGACAATGCTGCTGATATGCTCACTAAAGTCATACCTAGTTCGAAATTCAACTACTGTTTGGAGCTGGTTAAGGTACAATCTTGGGATGTGCCTTAATACTACTGTGATGTGAAGGTTATGTGTAGGCATCTCACTTATTTTGAGGTGGAGAATTGTTATGGGTGCAAAGAAAGTGAAATTAAAGATCAGATGAGCAAGTACTGTTGATTAATTGAACTTAATACTATCAGCTGAGGGTCAGCTGATAGGTCTGCTGAAGGTCATCTGATGGGGTCAGCTAGGATCATCTGGTTAGTCTACTGAGGGTAATCTGGTATCTGCTAAGTCATCTGGTATGTCAGCTGGGTCAGCTGATGGAGTCTTTTGACTGGTCAGGTCAGGGTGACTGGTCTGGATGGTTAGTCAGGATGATGGTCAGTATGATGGTTAGGATGGTTGATCAGGATGAAGGTCTACTGATGATATCAGCTGAGGGCTCAGACTCAGCTGAGGACATATCAAATCAGTGCACAGGAAAGGAGCTTACTGACTCTAAGTCAGGAATTAACCAAGAATCAGTTACGAAGCAGTTTAAACTTTCAAGTTGGACAATTGGCGATCAGTTTAACAGAATCAAAACTGAAAACCGTTGGGCTCTGATCATTATTCAAATTCGGTTGCAACTGTAGCAGTTTCTTGTTGGTTGGTTATGATCTCAAGCATTAATTTGGGTTCCCATATATATATATACGCACATATGTATAGAGAGATACACAGTACATTTTCAGAAAGATCCAAAAATACTTGTAATTTGTATCATCATTCATTGATTAGTGAGAGAGGTGCCTCATCCGTGGACGTAGATCATTTTGGATCGAACCACGTAAATCTTGGTGTTCTTCAATTTTCTTTATTTCTTTTATTCAACAATCATTGTTACTCAACACTTATAATTAAGAATTTTTTATAACTAATACTTTTATCCTGAAATAATATCGTAGTTCAAATTCCACGTCGAAATACTAGTTTCTAACAGACTTTGTTGGAAATGGTTAACCAAGGTAAAACTCAAGCACCATATTTCCAAATTTAATTAATAGCTAGGTTTAGTCTTATATGCATTAGGTGCACTGTGCAATTAAAAAATGAACTTGAATTGCATGGTGCACTTATTACACAAAAATTTTCTGTTGAGAGAATCAAATGCAACCAACATCATGCATTCAATTTTATTGAGACTCAATTGCTTAAAATGTCAAAATACAAAACCTTTTGAATAACTCGTAAATATCTCTATATACCTTACATTCGTTTCCAACAATAATATTAATGTATATTCAATTATCTACACAAGTCACATTTATTTGTTAGGGTGACGTAATTTTGTATATAAGTCATATTTATTTGTTAGGGTGTTAGCTATGTTTTAAAAAGCGGAACCGGACGTTGAACCGGACACCTTAAAATTTTTGGTCGGACCGGGTTCGATCGGTCGAACCGTTAATAAAGCGATTGAGCCGGTATGATGTCATAATTATATAAATATATATTTAATATTAAAATAAATTCACCAAATATCATACAAATATCAAATATGAAGCTAAATTTAACACAAATCTAACAAATATCAAAAGAGTATATGTAACACAAAGCTAAATATATGTATGTATGTATGTATGTATGTATGTATGTATGTATGTATGTAT